>JAHUXG010022894.1:0-83603 GCA_020740815.1 Sciurus niger
CTTGCAACATGTATGTCTGGTGATTAGAAGAGCCCAGGCAGAATCTCCAAATGTCCTGTATTCTATCTGCCACTGTAATAGCAGAGTCAAGTGGTTACAATAGAGATCATGAGGCTCAAAAAGCCTAAGATATTTACAGACTGACTCTTTATGGGAAAAATCTACTATTTAGGGTATAGAAACAAATAATCAAAAATAATCAAAATTATATTGTATGAACAAGTTGGTCTCTGCTATAGTTTGGATCTTGAGTATCTCTCAAGGACCATGTGTTGAAAACTTGATCTCCAGTCAGTGATACTATTAAGAGGTGGTGGAATCTTTAGGAAGTGGGACCTAGTGGAAGGAAGTGACATCCCTGGGAGGGTCTGCCCTTGAAGTGGATATTGGGACCCTAGCCTCATCCTGTCTTTCTGCTTCAGGCACCTTCTCTCAAGAGTGCTTGCCATGGTGTACTATGCCACCTCAGGCCTAAAGAAACAGGGCTAAGTGACCATTGGACTGAAATCTCTGAACTCATGAGACAAAATAAACCCTTTTCCTTATTAAGTTGATTCTCTCAAGTATTTTGTCACAATAATACAAAGCTGAATAACAGTCTCCATGCTCCACAATATACATACAGCTCATGCCCAGCAATTCCATGGGTTAATTTCAGAGTGTTTGGGAGAAATTCTGGGTAATTTTCATTATATGTGGTTTTGTCTTGCCCAAACCTGAAGTAAGATGCCACCCTCCTTATGTACTTTAAAGTAATCAAACTCAATCCTCACAGAAGAGTTTCCTCCTGTAGGAAAACTATTTTAAAACATCAGAAATATGCCCAATGGATATATGATTCTTTTGGCCAGTAGAATTGAGCTCAATTCATCTGCCTTCCTAAAGGGAATGCCAAGGGAAACATGATATTCCTTCCTTGTTGAATTAGAACTCAAACCTTCTGCGTCCTTTTCAGTTTTCTTAATTTGAGTGTGGTATACCCTCTGTTAAGATATTGTAGATACTTAGGTCTATTTTGAGAGTCTCAGTTCAGGGGCGCCTCAGTGTCAATTGCTGTCTGGCATTTAGTTTATATTCACTTGTGTAATCATCCCATGTGTTTTAAGGTTTGAGTCTCAACTGTGACAATATCGACATGTAGGGAAGTGCTGTGTTGTATTCTCTGGGTCCCACAACTACAAACAGAATATAGTTATTGATTTGCCTATCTCATGTTCACTAAATTCAGATGGTCTCTCTCGGGATTTCACAAATAGCTCTGCCTTTCATTTTGTGTGCTGTATCATCTTAGACAGATTCAGGGTCTAGCCAGAGAACATAGTTCCTCTGGTCTCACTCCAGTGTCATTGCACATGGTGTGAGAGCTTCCTCTCTGCTCAGAGATTAGTTACTTCATTCTGTTTGTGGGGAGTAGTCCTTTACCTGACTCAAATTTAGAAATGAGTAAGGAAGACTTCTGTCCTCCCCCAGCACAGAGAGGGAGCCTGCAGGAGTCCAGTATTCTACTTCCTTTATAACCACAACTGGCATATCTAGTTCCAGGGGTGCAAGATTAGATCAGAAGTCTCCTGCTACTCTAGAATAAATGTGAATGCTTAGCCCTAAATTCTTAAGAAGCCAAACAGGCCTTCATGCTGTGTAAAGACACTGTGAAAATAAAATGTGTGAAGGAAAGCATAATTTCAAGAAATATTAGACTGGGAAAAAATCTGCAAATATAAAAAAGGGTTTATATATATATGTATGCATGTGCATGTATATTCATGTATATATGGATATGTGTGTATACATATATACACATGTATGTATGTATACCTGATACATATATATACACATATCACAAAAGAATTTAGAAAACCAGCAGCCAGACATGGCACCACACTCCTATAATCTCAGGTAGTCAGGTAGCTAAGGAGGAGGATTGCAATTTCAAGGCCAGCTCAGGCAACTTAGCAAGACCTATCTCAAAATTTAAAAAAATAAAAAGATTTGGGGATATAGTTTAGTGGTAGAACACCACTGGGTTAATCTTTAGCATTGTGATTAATCTATTAATTAAAATTAAAAATTGGCAATGGATTTGGACAGTTCACAAAAAGAAAAATAATTTTAAGTAAATATATACAAGCTTCTCCAACATACACAAATTAAAAATTCTGGCTACTATTCTACACCTGATAAAATAATGACTTATAAGAGCAGCCTATGGTACATAAGGTTAAGATAAAATGGACCCAGGTTAAATTGATGAAATCCTTTTGAAAACTCTTTGGCAGTATGTATAAACAAACAGATGACATACTGAGGGAGGGCAAGAGTACAACCGGATAAAGAATTTGGACTAGATAAAGTAGACACAAAACTGATGATTATTGAAGGTTGGACTTAACCTGAGCTGGAAGGTGACTAATCTGTCTGAGAGCCAAGATATAGAGCTAACCATTAGGAAGGATTGGTATGTGTGTATCTATAGGTAGTAGAACTTTAAAGTTAAGTATCACAGCCTACGTCCTCAAGTTGACAGGAAGACTGAGAACTGAAAAACATGGAAGTAATTTCCCCAAAGCTCAAGTGTGAATTATTCCCTCAGGGGAATTGGATGAACATTTCTGAGTTCCAGGTCTTTGTTTTTCTTTTTAATACTGAAGGATTTACGGAAATATTCTGTAGTATTTACTAAAGTAGAATTTTAATGATCCTTTATAGATTTTAATATTTTATGATTGACTAGGTAAACATTAACTTTTCAATGAGCTTTTAAAGTAAATACTTCTATTTCCCTTTTCAGTGAGCTTCTAAAGTTAAGTACAGCTATTTTCCATTTATAAATGTTTTACTAGCTGGTGGAAATAATTAGATAACCTTCATAGCTTTAATAGAGTGAGAGCCTGACTTGAAAAACACTCTTTGCATCACTGATTATTTTCACTTCTACTTTGCATGCTGGACACTGTGCTCTCAGAATACAGAACTGAATACCACCGGGTTCTACTCTCGGTAGAAGTTATGGATATTTGTTCAAAATAATTCTGTCCAGTTGTTTATTATCCACTGTAGATATCATATGGCCCAATAATAGAGGTAAGAGAGTAGTTTCAAAGGAGCAAATGTGATTTAGAGAGAAAATTCACAAAGATAACTGATTGTCATCTCCAAGGTTAATAGGAATTTCATAGACCAGTAAGAGTGTAAGAGTTGAGAAAAGACATTTGAAGGAAGAGGAACAGCATGTACCAAGATATGAAACAGGATGACTGAGATAAAAAGGTTTGTCTTTCTGAAGTAACCTATGAGGGAATACTATCAGAGTACTTAGTAATGGGGTTGTACAGTGACTCCATGAGACTTTTCTCTCTTTTTTAAGGTTGTTAACATCAGAGAGTGCTGGTGCCATGCACAATTCTAAATGCCTTTATGGATATTCTAGTTTTATCTGATTTTGTCCCTTTTTACAAATGATGAAGCTGAGTCATTTAGAGAGTAAATAAGCATAGTCCTACTACTAGATAGCAGTGAGGTCAAGGTTCAAAATGTGGCAGCTGAGTTCAGAGCTCCATGTCATAGAAACTGGACTCTTGTTCCTTTTCCATGCTGGGAATTTGGGGCACTGAGGGATTTTAAAACTCTGGTGGAGCAGAAGATAGTTGAAAGGCTGAGGACAGCAATCCTGGAAATAGCTTGTTATAAGAATTGTGGCAAGAGATGTTGAAAGCTTGAACATAGACCAAAAGTATTTAGGAGTAAAAACCACAGTCTTGATTTGATGGAGCTTCTGGTTTTGAAAGCTAGAGAAATGCTGTCCACTAGTCACAATTACTAATAGGGAGAATTTGTTTTGGTACAAGTTTAATTATGGGGTCCATGAAACATTCAGGTAGAGCAATCTTGCAAACAGCGAGACACTGGGTTGAGAGATCAGGAAGTAAACCTTTAGCGTTATCTGTCTGAAAGTTATCAGTAAATCCCTCTTAGAAATATGACCAACTGCTGAGAGCTGCAGTGAGATGAGAGGACCATGGAGGAAGCTCTGGTGTCTGCTACTCAAGATACAGTCCACCAACTGGCTGCCCACCCACCAACTATATATTACTAGACCAGCATAACAGAAGGGGTTGCTGCAGAAGGTAACCAGCTGTGTCATTAAGCACACTGTTTACCTTAGCTAGCTTTCTTTCTTTTTTTTTTTTTAATCTTAGAAGACTTTTTCATGAAGGAAACATTGTATTATTAGGCAGACTGATTCCACATCTTGTCTGAGATCAACTCTTTTGAGTATTACTGATGGAGAGAACACCAGGCTTTAAGCTTTGGGCTTAATGACTGAGAAGTAATAGTATGAAGAGAAGAAAGGGAAGTCGAGGGATTCTGATATGTACATTGTTTAAAGGAGGAGTTTTCAGCATAGCACAAAGAGGTCAGAGAAGATGAAGGACTGAAAAAGCATTATAAAGTCATCAGTTATATTTTTAGAAATTTTTCCCTCTGCTTATTTCTCTACTTTCTCAAATTTATACTCTTGCCATATATGCCAAGGCTTCTCTCACTCTATATCTGAAATATTCTTGAGTTCAGCCTTCATTTTACATATCTCTTGACTGATCTGAAGTTATTGATCATTCTCTCCTTCTGATGAACGCCTTCCTCTGCAATACAGACCTGGGTTTCTCTTCACACTCCATTTGTATCTTTCAGTTCATTCCTTCTATATATACTGCATTGCTTTATCTACACCCCTTTATTTAAATATAGCTGATATCAATATCCAAACCCAGATCACTTTTCTCTCCTGAGTTTGGGAGCAATCTAGCAGCCTACTGGGCATCTTTATTTGAATGCTTCTTGTCTCTTCAAATTATTATGTACAAAGCTGAACCTGAATTTTCACTTCTACTCTTCCCTATAATTTCTTCTTCTAAGTCCCATACTTAATATTAAAATCCACCCAGATGCCACACCACTGAAAAGGGTATGGTCCTTGAATTTTTCTTTATTCCATATCCAGTTAGTTTTTTATTTCACCTCTGAATGATATTTCATACCTATCACCATCCTTCTCTCCACCTCTGTGTCCAGGTCACCACCATCCCTCACATGGATTACTGCATTATCTTCCTACTGACTTTCCTCCCTCATCTGTGACCTCTCTCCAGTTCTTTCATGTTAGAACTGGAGTACCAGTTGCTTATGGAATTCTTTGCTTGTCACTCCAGTCCCAATACTGTGCTCTGCTGTGCATTCAGGTCAGATCATTTTCACTTTTGTTTTTGTTTTCCCTTCTTAATTATGGTAAACTATCTTTGTACATTTACATGCTCATGCTCCTGCCAAGGGTACATTTTTATCTTGGAGATCTGAGTTATGTGGACTTCCTCTTGGAATCTCAGCTTTCTGCCTTCTCCATGTCATAACCTTTTCCATGTTGTTCTGCAACTTCTCATTTCTGCCTATGAGTCAATGCCTTCCTCTGCATTTTAAGCTCCAAGAGAACAGGGACTGTGTCTACTTGGTACATCCTTACATTTCAGGCTCATTGCACAGTGCCTAGCACAATGTAAACATAACATGCAGTCCATGTTTCTTCAATGAATGCTCTTCAAACATTCTCATATTCATGCTCTCAGTGGGGGTAAAGTTGAATAATTTAAAGAGGGTTTTAGTAAAAAATGAGCTGTCCATGGATAAGATTAAATTATTTGAGTTGTTTTGCACAACCGAGAGGAAGGAGAAGTTAGAGCAAGGAAAGCTGGTGGAGAGAGTCAGAAGTATTTAATTCCACCTTGTAGAACAAAAAGCATTTTCTAAATGTAGTTTTTGTTATTTTTAATTTCATCTTCCTTCTCATAAGTGGCCCACTTACTTTACTATTTAAAGGTATCAGTTTGTCCATCTTTTAGGGGTTTCATTTCCTTTGTGTGAAAACCTTAGAAAACAAAACATTATTTCACATTTTTCCTTTGCTCAGTGAATTGTTTTTCTTCTGAGACACATTTACAGAATTATAGCTTATCTATTTGTAAAAAAAAAAAAAAAGAAAGAAAGAAAAAAGAAAAAGGAAAGAAAGAAAAGGACAAAAAGATAACTTGGGATGAATATATTTTTAAAATTGTACTTTATAAATTAAAAAAGGGACACAGTAAACAACAAAATAAAGGAATGGACAATTGTGTGGCACTTCCAGAGCCTGATGACTCAGTAGATGGAGAAATCTGGAATAAGAAAGGTCAGTGGTCCCACTGGTCCCATATTTTACTAGATTCAGGGCTAAGAAACCTTCTTAAGAGCAATGTCCAGAGGAGGGCAACCCCTAAAGGTAAGGAATCTAAACAGCAAGTATTATGGGTAGGGTAACCATACAACTTAATACCTAAAATGGAACACATTTGAGAAGGAAAGAAAGTTTTATTAACAGGAATGTGTGATAATTCTATCTTTAAGTTATCATTGGAAAAGTGGGACTTTTACACTGGAGAATAAAAGACTTCAGAAAACCAGAGTTGTCATATGAGATGGGGGACACATTTTTAAGACCCATTATTTTTAAAAATTATTTAAGAAGCAACACCTGCTCATTGAAAAAATTTCAAATGATGGACAATTAACTTTCTTCTATCAAGTGGGAATAAAACTAGTACACACCTTGCTTAGTTGCTATGAGGATTAAATTAGTGTAAAATGTTCAGAGCAGTGCCTGGTATAAGTTTGTAAAATAAAAATAAATTTAAAAAACCACTTAAGGCTTGGTGGCAGAGTACTCGCCTAGCATACACAAGTCCTTGAGTTTGGTCCTCAGCCCTGAAAAAAAGAGTAAATAAATAAAACCATTTAAAGGAAAAAGTGTTCTCTCTTTCCTAGTCCCTTCTGTCCTCTAACCATATTAATTTCTTATGTATATTTCAAGAAATTTAAAATTTAAAGTAATGTTTACCTAAAGCAAGTATGCCAAAATCTATATGAGGATTCACTGTACTACTTTTCCAACTTTTGTGTGTATTTGAATTTTTTATTAAAAATGGTATGTTTACATAGCTCAAAAAGAAACAGGTATATCTACTAATTTTTTCCCAGTCCTGAGGATTAAATCCAGGGGAGCTATATCACTAAGCTACATCCCCAGCACTTTTAAACTTTTTATTTTGAAGTAGGTTTTCCTAGGTTGGCCTCAATTTTGTGATTCTCCTACCTAAGGCTTCTGAGTAGCTGGGATCACAGTCATGTGCCACCATGCCAAGCTACCGGTGTACCTGTCTTCTATCAGTTCTTCATTAGTTACCATTTTTAGTTGTTTAGCTAAATCTTCTTGTACATAATTCCTATTTTCATAGAAAGAGCATATTTATATTACTATTTTTACTTTTTGTCTCAGATATTATTTTTCACTAATGTACATATTGTGTGTGTGTGTGTGTGTGTGTATGTGTGTGTGTGTGTGTAGTACTGGAGATTTAACTCTCTAGATTCCCTAACCTTTTTTATTTTTTATTTTGAGACAGGGTCTTACTAAGTTGCCAAGGCTAGCCTTGAATTTGCAATTCTCTTGCCTCAGCTTCTTGAATTGCTGGAATAACAGGCATGTGCCATTATGCCCAACTTATTACCTAATTATTATGGAAGATTAGGATTGGGGTTTCTTATATCACCATCTATATTCACTTTATGTTTGTCCATTCTCCAAATATACTCCTATCACAATTTGGAGTAAAATCAATTTTTTTTGTGTATATATAATTATTTCTTTTTATTATAGCTGAGTCATGTTGTCATTTTCATCACATTTAATTTCTCATATGACTTTTGTTTATCCTAGAATTAATAATGCTTTTTTGTTTTTGCTAAATTTTCTACTTACTTATTAATAATTCATCTATAACAAATATATTTTGTAATCTATTGTTATCAATTTTTTTATTGGTGTCATACTTTTTAGACCTAAAATATTTCAGTAAAGGGCCACCACTAACACAGATGCCCTTTTGAGTATGAACAGACGAATTTTTTAAAACGGAGCTTCTTAGGATGACACATTATAAAACAGTGCTCCTTTTGGGAAGATGAATTAATAAGCCATTCTTTTTCCTCTAGGTTTGATGGCAATTCCTCATCAAGATTGTGACTTTGTCAGTAGAGTGTAAAAAAAAGAAATGGATTTCAGCTCTCATTTATGGCCCCAAGCCAGATACATTAGGTCAGCAAACAACCTATATAACTGTATGTGATACACCTGATCTTGTTTCTATCTGGTACCAGTAACTCCATGATGATGTTGTAAAGCCATCATCTTTAGAATTTTCCTTCTTTGACATTTTGGGAACTTTCCTTATCTGTCTCCTATCTTAAATATTTTGCTTCTTTTTATTGTTTTATTCATTTGCTTTTGATGAAGAACATTCTCCAGTAACTTTTCAAGAAAGAATGCATGAGAACTAAATGGGGGAACTTTGGATGTGTGATAATGACATTATTTTCATCTCATAATTGATTGATATTTTGTTTGGGTATTGAATTTTAGACTTGTGATCACTGTGCCTTAGAACTTTGATAGTGTTATTCCATTACCTTATAATTTCTATTGCTATTGAGAAGTCTGCTGCCATTCTTATTTCCAAATTGTCATAATGATTTTTCTTTTCCTTCTTTCTCTTATTTTAGATATTTCTATTTCTTCCTTGATGTTCTACAATTTCATCATTATATGCTTTGGTGTTGGAATTTGTAAATCAATTTTTCTGGGTATTTAGTAGGCCTTTTTAATCTAGAAATCCATACTCCTCATTTCTGAGAAATTTCTGGAGGCATTTCTTTGAAAATTTTCTCACTTTTATTTTTTTCAATTTTTTTTCTGAGATTCCTTCTAGTCAGATGTTTAATCGTATAGTACTTATCCTCTAGTTTAAAATTTTTATATTTCCTAGTTTTCATTTCTGTGACTGTTTTCCTTTTTCATGATTTTCTCAATTTTATCTTGAAAAATTTTTTTTATCTTGAAAATCTATTGAATATTTTTACTTCTAATATTATATACGGATCATTTATATTAATTTCTAGGAGTTTAAAAATTATTTTCTACATGTACTTTAAAACACCTTTACTTGTTTCATGGGTGTTTCTTTTACTTCTCTGATGCTATTAATTATAGGAATTTAAGTTTTCTTCTCCTCCGTGAATTGTCTTTGATTCTTTCAAATTCTTTTTTATAATATATAATTCTAATCATTATCTTTCATTTTAAAAACTTGTTTTAAACCCTTAATATGCTTTCCTGTCCATCAGTACACAAAAGTAAGGCATTAAAAGAATGCTTGGAAGCTCTGTGTTCATGTTTGGGACATGATTAGTGGATATTGCTGAAGAGTGATCGAGTAGAGACCCAGATATCATTGGTGAGACCTTGATTGTTAGTATCTAGAGGACTTTTCTTCTGGACTGGTCAGCTTCTTTGGAGTCTTCAGTTTCGTGGGTTGGGCAAATTCAGAAAGCTGCTAACTATCTGAAGATCAAGATGAGGGATATAGCTACTCCAAATTTAACCAGCTTATTTCAATATAACAATGATTTATGTATTTTTATTGTTGAAAACATCAAACATATAAAAATAGAATAATACAATGAGCCCAGCCCCAATAATTATCAATTGGTGATTGCTTTTATTCTCTATATTCATTTAGCCAACTCCATATCACAGATTATTTTATAGCAAATTCCAGATACTATATCACATAATCTGTAAATATTTCAGTTTTAGCTCTAAAATAAAAAGACATTACCATGTATATATAATATGACAAAATACACTGTACTATCATGTATAACTACAAAGAACAAATAAGAAATTTAACATAAATAAATACTTAATGAAAAAAGACATTAAAATAATTGTAATATCACTAGCACAACTGAAAACTTCATACTAGTCAGTAAATGCAATACTTATATATTTCTGATTGACTCATAACTTCCCCTTTTCCTCCTCCTACTCCTGCTCTACCATTTAACAGCTTGTGGGATTTAAATATGGTGTAATCTAACTCTTAAGTCTTTTTCAGTCTATCCCATCCCTGCCTTTCTATTTATTCAAGGAGGCAGTCATTTACCCTATTGATTCCCATGGTTTGGAGTTTTAAACTCGCATAGTTTGATTTCTTTGTCCACAGTATTTCCTATAAAGTGGCAGTTACATATAGAAGTTTCATTAGATCAGGTTTGTTTTTTTAAAACCCTCCCTTGTAGAGTCCAATATTGTTTTATTTTGTATTTTCATTATGAGGCACCTAATATCCTATCATTTCTCTTTTTGCAAATTAATAGTTATGAATGTTTATGACCTAACTCCATTGCTTCATTAGAAGTTGCAAAGTGATGGTATTCTAATTCTATCCATATTTTCATATATTAGTTGGAAAATTTTTATGAAGAGAAATTTCTGACATACTATTTGGTTATCCTAAGGTACAGTTCATATAAGAAAGGCAGTAGAAAAGCTTGATTCTCCCTCTTTACTTGTCAGTTTTCCAAATAATGTGTTGATCTCCTAGCATCATTCAAAGATCAATAAGATTTTTCTTTTAATTATATACTCAGGGATATAAACATATTTGATGAGTTTCATTCAATTACAGTTAATATTCTCAATGCAAAAAAAATATTCTCAATGCTCAGTCTTTGGCCAATGGGATCCTCTAATTGCTATATAAGTTCTTCTACATGACTCTAATAGTTTTATTTTATTTTATTTTATTTTTACAGGCTGTACTTTGATTCATTTTACACAAATAGGGTACAACTTTTCATTTCTATGGTTGTATACAATGTAGAGTCTCACCGTTCATGTAATCATACATGTAATGATATGTCTCATTCTACCACTTTCCCTACCCCTGCCCCCTCCCCCTCTCTTATTTCCCTCTATATAATCCAAAGTTCCTCCATTCTTCTCTTACCCCCTAACCCAATCCCAATTATGTATCATCATCCACTTACCAGAGAAAGTATTTGACCTTTGGTTTTTGGGGATTGGCTTATTTCACGTAGCATGATATTCTTCAATTCTGTCCATTTACCTGCAAATGTCATACTTTTATTCCTCTTTATGGCTGAATAATATTCCATTGTGTATATACACCACAGTTTCTTTTTCCATTCAGCTGTTGAAGGGCATTTAGGTTGGTTCCACAATCTAGCTATTGTGAATTGAGCTGCTATAAACATTGATGTGACTGTGTTACTGTAGTATGCTGATTTTAAGGCCTTTCGGTATAAACAGAGGAGTGGGATAACTGGGCGAAAAGGTGGGTCCATTCCAAGTTTTCTTTTTTTTTTTTGCAGTACTGGTGATTGAACTCAGGGCCTTGTGCTTTTAAGGCAAGAACTCTACCAGCTGAGCTATCTCCCCAGCCCCCACTCCAAGTTTTCTGAGGAATCTCCATACTGCTTTCCAGAGTGGCGGCACCAATTTGCAACTCCACCAGCAATGTACAAGTGTGCCTTTTTCCCTACATTCACACCGACACCTGTTATTGCTTGTGTTCTTGATAAGAGCCATTCTAATTGGAGTGAGATGAAATCTTAGTGTGGTTTTTAATTTGCATTTCTATAATTACTAGAGATGTTGAACACTTTTTTCATATATTTGTTAATTGCCTGTATATATTCTTCTGTAAGGTTCCTGCTCAGTTCCTAGCCCACTTATTGATTGGGTTCTTTGTATTTTTGGTGTAAAGTTTAAGTTCTTAATGAATTTTGGAGATTAGTGCTCTATCTGACGTGTGTGTGGAAAAGATTTTCTCACACTCTGTAGGCTCTCTTTTCATATTATTGATTTTTTCCTTTGCTGAGAGAAAGCTTTTTAGTTTGAATTCATCCCATTTATTGATTCTTACTTTCATTTATTATGTTTAGGAGTCTTGTTAAGGAAGTCTGGTCCTAAGCCAACATGATGAAGATTCAGAGCTACTTTTTCTTCTATTTATTGCAGGGTCTCTGATCTAATTCCTAGGTCCTTGATCAATTTTGAGTTGAGTTTTATGCAGGGTGAGAGATGGAGGTTTAATTTCACTTTACTGCATATGGATTTCCAGTTTTCCCAGCACCATTTGTTGAAGAGGCTATCTTTTCTCCATTGTATGTTTTTGGCACGTTTGTCTAGTATGAGGTAACTGTATTTATGTGGGTTTGTCTCTGTGTCTTCTATTCTGTACCATTGATCTACCTGTCCATTTTGATTCTAATAGTTTTTGATAGTTTCTTTGCTTTATGATATGATGAGATTCCTGAAATCATAGTATGTATCATAATTTAGACCTAGAATCTCCCATTTTTCCCAAGGAGCCCTGGTTCCTTTTAGTGCAAAGAGTACTTCAAGAGCACAATCTGGGAAGTAGAGATGCTTACTGCTACTAAGTTTGTTAGTTTATTGTCCTTTTCAGTGGACAGAGCCATGAAGTAGATGTTTTTAAAGATAAAGTGCATCGAGAAGTATTACTGATACTTTCAAATAAAATTCAGGACTATGGAGATTTTGCTAATCTTCATTGATATACCATCTGTTTTTTTTTTGTTTGTTTGTTTCTCTCATACCAAAAGCCTCTGAGAACATCAACATCATATCTTACTTATCAGTGTATATCCCACTTGGGATGTATATAGAGTCAATTATTAGATCTTAAATTACTTGAAATAGTTTCTCTCTATGTAACTATAATATCAACTCAATAGATAGTTATGTTCATTTATTTCATTTTGTGTTTTAAGTTCTAACTTATGTATTTGATTATAGTGTGTCATCCTGTAAAGTATTTACATAGTTTCAAACTCAGATCTATAAAGTAAGTTATACTTAGTAATATCTATCTTCTACCCTGTCATCTTTCTTTTGTATCCTTCCTTTTATAGGAGGTGATCATTCTAAAAAACATTTGTTTTTTTATCTTTCCATTTTGTGAAATGCAATCAAAGAAGCATACACACACACACACACACACACACATATATATATATATATATTATATTTGTGTATATACTCACATACACCTATCTCTCCTATCTTTCTTTGGTGCCAGGGACTGAACCCAAGGGTGCTTTACTGAGCCACATCACCAACCCATTTTAGAGACAGGGTCTTGTTGAGTTTCTTAGGGCCTCATTAAGTTGCTGAGGCTTTGAACTTGAGACCTTTCTGCCTTAGCCTCCTGAGCTGCTGGGATTGCAGGAATGCACCAAAATACCTGACTCTTCTTTCTTTTTAGATAAGTAATTGCCTACTATATATATTTTATTTTCCTTAATATTTATTGACCTTTTAAATAATAGGGAGCTCAACTTGCTCCCTAATTTGTCTCCTACTGGTTTTTCATGAAATTTTTTAAACTCATATTCGTTGCCAAGGGTAGAGATGTGCTTTAAAGGTATATGAATCTGAATTTGAATTCCAGCCTTGCCTCTTTCTTGCTATGTGACTTTGGACACATATCTCTCTGGGTCTCCTTATCTCATCTCTATGGTGGAAATAACAAAACCTTCTTCACAGGGTTGCTTATTGTGGACCATTCAGGAAGAGCACAGTGCCCAGCACATAGTAGAGGTTGCATAAATGTGAGTTTTCCTCAATAATGTTATGATTAAGTCTGGATTTTCTTTCATATTCTCAATTTTTGATGATTTCAAGGATTTTTTTGAAATTTTAATTTAAAAATTTTCATACATATATATATATACATATACATACTTTTTTAAATTTATGATTTCAAGAATTTTACAAGTGCTAAATGTGAGTTTTACCTTACCTTTCAGCTCTCAAAAGAGCCAAGTGGGCAGACAGGGCACTGAATGTCATTAAGGATGTTCAGATGCTATTCAGCAGTCAGTCCACTTTTTTAAAAAAAAATTTAATTTATTTTTATTTATTTGAGATGTAAATGGACAAAGTACATTTATTTTATTTATTTATTTTCTTGTGGTGCTGAGGATCAAATCCGGTGCCTCACATATGATAGGCAAGTGCTCTACCACTGAGCTACAACCCATGTCAGGCTACTTTTGATTTAAGCCTAGGTCTTTTTACCCTGGCGGGTCCCACAGAGCTATCTTCTGTCCTGCAAAGTCACCACCACTTCTTGCCTTCTGAACTCTTGTTTCTTGGATCAGCTCTTTCCTCCCTAGGCTACAGCATCTTTCCAGAAACTGTTTCCAGACCTCTGTTGCATTCTGAGGAATCTTCAACCTTGCAAAGGGCTCTCTTACTCCATTCTTGGGTCCTGGAGCTTACATTAAGGGATCCATCCTCTTTCTTTACACTATCTTGAGGCTTTATTGTTGTGCGATGTCATCACCACATATGTCATTGCATCATTTTATCAGTACATCACTCAGAGTAAATATGATTACACTGTCAGGTTGTTATTTTGTTGCTAGGTTCTTTGACTCTTAGAGTCATTTCAACACTACAGTGTCATGATTATGTACTGCCCTGTACTGTTAACCCATGGTGCACTGATCCATTACCTCCTAGTTGATATTAGTAGATTTTCATATGATTTTCTTCTTCCTGACTACATCATTGCAGCTCAATACCATCACTTTTATCTTCATGGTAACACACATTATGGTAATACATTTACTGTATTATATTACTATAGAATTATTTTATTTCACTATTGTACCACTACTTTATTATAGTATTACAAGGGCTCATCCAAACTGAAATGTAAATTTAGAGGCTAGGAGATGGGACAGGAGGGTAAATCTACCAATTCTGTGAAATTCTCAAAGTCATTCACTCTCTGAGACACTTTCTTATAATTCTGTCTATGGGACATCATGCCCCATAATGTCTACTCAGTATACTAAGTCATTGTTTCTAGTTCCAAGTCAGTATCTCTTACCTCAGCTGATAGCCCCCCAGCTACACAGTCCCTTGGAACACAAACCTCAGAGGCAGTCATCTTGGCTGTCTCTTTTGCACCTTCATATCCATTGGCAGCCAAGTCTAGATATGCTAGACTCAAGAGGCTTTAACTAGTCCTTCTTGGGCCCAAATACTTGGAGATGGAGCTCACCTAGCTGACTGAAACCCCCTCTGTCCCTCAAGTGATACTTCTCCATCACTGACCTTCCTTGCACAGGTCACACTTTATTTCCTTTTCTTGTCCTCTCTTGCTTTCACTCTCATCTCTCCATCCTCCTTTCCCATGATTGCACCAGCTTCCTGAAAGTCTCCCTGTTTCAATTTTTGCTTCAGTCACCCTGTCCAGCAGCCAGAATTAACTTTTCAAATAACACTTCGAGTGGCCTACAAATAGATGAAAAAATGTTCAACATTTCTAGCAATTAGAGAAATGCAAACTCAAAGTATATTGAGATTCCATATCACTCCAGTCAGCACCGCAATTATCAAGAATATAAGTAACAGTAAATGTTGGTGAGGATGTGGGAAAGAGGCACATCATACCTTCCTGGTGGGAATGCAAATTGGTGCAACTAATATGGAAAGCAGTATGGAGATTACTCAGAAAACTTAGAATGGGACCACCATTTGACTTAGTTATCCCACCCCTCAGTGTAAACCCAAAGAACTTAAAATCAGCATAGTATAGTGACATGGTCACATCAATGTTTATAGCAGCTATAGATAGGCTATGGAACCAACCTAGGTACCCTTCAACAGATGAATGGATAAAGAAAATGTGGTATATATCCACAATGGAATATTAGTCAACCATAAGGAAGAATAAAATTATGGCATTTGCTGGTAAATGGATGGAACTCAAGACTATCATGCTAAGTGAAATAAGTCAATCCCAAAAAACCAAAAGTCAAATGTTCTTTCTGATATGTGAATGCTGAGACACAATAAGGGATTGGGGGAAGAATAGAAGTTCATTCGAGTAGACAAAGGGGAAGGAAAGGAAGGGAGGGGGTTGGGAACAGGAAAGACAGTAGAATGAGTGGGATATTACTTTCCTATGTGCACATGTGAATACATGACCAATGAAATTCCTCGTCATTTACAACTGCAAGAATGGGGTCTTGATTAGAATAAGTTATACTCCATGTATGTATAATATGTCAAAATACACTCTACTGTCATGTATATCTAAAATGAGCAAATAAAACATAAATATTACAGAAGGTCCAATATAAAAAATAAAAATACAAGTCTTTCCCAATTAAAAAAAAAAAAAAAAAACACTTCGATTTGGTCATCCTTAGAAGCAGTCTAAGAACCCCACCAGTGACAAGCAAAAGGGCCAATCAACCTGGTCTTCATTGCCCTGTACAAGTTGGTCTTCCTCTCCCTCATATCCCTCCCCTGCAGTTGGTTTCCAAGTCCTGCCATCTCAACCTCCAGTAAATAAACCTTAACCAGTTTTGCAATGTCCCCTTCCAACCATGTGTCCCCCATCCCCAAACCCTAAACTTTAGCCAGCACATGGCTCTGAGCAGAGATTGCTTCTTCTAGACACTGAGCTTTGCTCTTGTAGGAAGTCCTCCCAGTGGAGGACAATGTAACCTCTCTGACAATGTGACCTCCAGTTCTCAACAACCTCTCTGTCATGTGAACCTGCCCAGCTCAGTTGTTTTGGGTCATTTTGATGGGTACATAAGTTGACTGAGTGTTTCTTATCTTTCCACTCACCCCAGTCTGTTTTGGGATGCTAGGAGGGTTCTGATTCTGGGGACCATGGCCCCCAAGTCAGGCTCAGGGTAGAGCCAAGGCAGGACTAGTCATTTACTTATCCCTGTATTCATTCATCAGATATTTTCTTATGGCCATTAAGTGCCAGTTTCTGAGAATAAAGACACAAGATCTATTCTCATGGAACTTAATATTTTGATGAAAAGAGAGACAATACACACAGGTGATATGTTGATGAATGGAGAGATTTGGGGAGTTATAAAACCATATTGATGAGTCAGGAAAGGCTTCCTGGAAGGAGTGACATTTACTCTGAGACTGGAAGGATGAGTAGGAGTTAGTTAAGTGAATGGTGGGTGTTGCAGGGTGGAAGAAGTATTTCATGCAGAGAACAGGGTGTGCAGAGGACAGAAGGCAAGGTCAGTGGGGCTGGAGCAGAGAGTACAGAGGAAGCTGGTGGCTGAGAATAGAGCATTATGGATTGAAAGTCAATTAAGAGTGTGGACCTGATAGTCCATAGTAGTCCACCAGAGTGTTAAGCCAGAATTCTGCTAGTCATCCTGGCTCCTCCTTCTCACTCATCCAATCAGATTCCAGATCTTGAGAGCACAACCTCCCAGAAATGTATCGGCTCTCTTCCACTTGCTTCTAACTTTCTGCCCCCATTCAAGACTAAGCCATCATCAATTCTGCCTGCTCTCCTGACTTTAGGCTATTGCTTGTCACTAGTATTATCTTTGGAAATGCAAATAACATCTTGCCTGCCCTTCCCCAACATACACACTTGACCAGATTTGATATATTTCTGGGAGCTTGACTGTCAAGATTTGGATTCTGATTGGATGAGAAGGATGAGAGAGAGAGGAGTAAGAATGACTGGAGGAATTATGGCTTGAGCAGTTGAATGGATGATGGTAGCATTCCCCCAGACAGAATCAGTGAATGGGACAATTGTGCCTTGGGTTCAGGACAGTCATCTAGAAGGTTGTGGATAATGATAGGAGCATACAAGGAGTTATGGTATATAATGTGGTCAAGGAACTGAGGAAGATTTCCTGGTAGGCTAGCTGATGGCAGGGCCATGTCTAAGTGTAATTGACCTTGAACAGGGAACTGGGAAGACCTGGAAGTTGGGGAAGCAGGAGGCCTGCAGACTTGGAAATGGACCCAGGGTGGCCCAAGGCCTGGGTGACTCCAGCCTTCATTGGTGACAGATGGCTGGGCCAGGCTGGGCTGCCCTTTTCTCCTCTGATAATTAATCCCAACCGGGGGCTGCAGGTGATGACACGACTTTCTAGTGTGCACTTAAGCATTAAATCACCAATTTCTGTCAGACTAACTTCCCCAACCTCCACATCCCCTCTGCTGCTACCCTCTCTCTGTTTGCACCCCCACCCTCCACTCCCTGCACTCTGAGTTTTTCAGCAACTGATGGCTCCTGGTTCATTTCTGTGGAATTAATTGGTCCCTAAATGAACTCTGTTGACAGGGCATTATGTGTTTGGGCTGACAGTGCAGGTGTTGAGGGGTAGAGGGGGTGGGGAGAAAGACCTGGGAGGGAGTGGGGTACAGGGGAGGTGGGTTTGGGGTGGGGTGAATATTGACCATACATAGAGGACTGAGGGGCACAAATCCACGGACTTGGGGTACCATAGAGTACCCCAATTATAAATTTATCCTTTGTTACACATTCTGATCCCAAAAGTCTGAGAGAAAACCTTGGATTGGAGAAGATCCCCCAAACTTTGGTCTCTCCTCAACTTTTCAGTCATTACTTGGGGTCATCTTCATTGGGGAAACTCAGCAGCAAGCCTGTATTAACCCTCTGAAGGCTATAATGGGGCCCAGGGCTCTGGAAGAGAATGAGAGAGAGGGAGGATATGAATGTGTGTGTGTGTGTGTGTGTGTTAAACGCACTGATGCACTCAAGGAGCAAAGAACTGATTAACTTGTAGGATAAGGGGGCTGGTCCCCAGGGAGTTGGGCGCTCAGCCGGCCTAGCTAACAGGGGCCTAAGTGACTGGCTAATTAAGATATTGGAATGGTTTGGGCAGGTGGGAGTGTGGGGAGAAAACTAGAAATGTAGTTGGCCCCAAATAGCTGCTTCCTTTGTTTCCCTCCCTTGGTACCATATCCTGCACCATCAAAGGTCCCCTCAGATCACCATTCATCTGCCTCAATGCTTACATTCCCTACCCCAGAGGTCCCTAGGCATACACTGGGAAGAGAGGTAGGAAAACACAGTACTAATTTCAAGATGAAGAATGACAATAGATAAAGAAATTCATGGGTCCTCCTTCTCTAGCATTATAAAGGTCCCCATTGCCTTCCCCATCTCCATGAACTCACCCCACTTTCCATAGAACTTTTCTGAACTTCTGGCCATTGAGCTTGTCTCAGCGCTTACAGTGTACAACTGTGGAGGTCTAGAATGTTGAAATAGGAAGGAGCGCTAGAGACTGTCTTTATACATGAAGAAACTAAAGCTTAGAGGGAGGAACTTGTTGACAGTCACAGAGTGACCTTGTGAGTGAACTTCAGTCCCTTCTACTCTAGGCTTGGAGATGCCTCCATATACACATGCTTTCGTTCTGCCTCTATGTTGCATGTAGGGACTGGGAATTTCTCTGTGGGTGTGTGTGGCTCCTCCACATAGGCGGCTGAGGCTGAGCCTAGGTACTTGCAGATGCACAGTCACAATGATCAGATTGTGAGGATGGGCCCAAGGTGCCAGGGATTACAGCCAACTAGAGAGGTTGCATGGAGGAAGGGGATAGGGGCAGCGCAGGGTAGAATAATCTGGGGAGGCTTGGGTGCTGTGTTGTGAAAGGTAGATCCAGGATAAGGGAGCCAGGGTTTAACCAACAGCATGTGCACCTCCTGATGCTCATCAGCAATACTCTCCTGCCTCCACAGACTTCCATCAGAATCCCCAGAAGAGATCATCCAATGTTTGCTATCCTCCTCAAGGCTGCATCCTGCCATGCTCCCTTCTTCTCAGCAGATAGCACCCTTATCTCCTGCAGTCCCTCATGAACTCCATAAACTCATGACCCTCCCCTTCCTAGCAGGGTTCTCTGGTTCCTCCCCACCTTATGCTTCTACCCCATTCTTTCAGGCCTCATTCCACAAGTCCCTCACATCCTCTCTCAACAGCCCTGTATGCACCAGATCCAGTGAACTTTCCCTCAGTTGTAGAAGGTCAACAACAACAAAAAGTTCATTTTGGTTTATTCATGAAACAATTATCCTTCTGTGTGTCAAAGTCCTGGTTGTCTTTTTATTTTTTTAACTTAAATGTGGAAAAAAATTCTTACTTACTTTCTTTCTTATATAACACATACTCTTCTGCACTTTTTTAAATTTAAAAATATAATCTTATAATATGTGTTTTCTTCCAGAGTTAATTTAATCATGCTTGTAGGATTTCCATCATCTCCTGGATGAACCATGGAGGTGGTCTCTATGAGCTTTCCTGCAATCACAGTCTCTCCTTGTATCCCACTTCTCACATTAGGGACAGAATACTCATCCAAAACTGCAGACTTATTAAACCACTTTCTCTTGCTCAAAAAATTTCCATAGCTATCATTGCCTGTCAGGGGAAATATAAGCAACCGAATCAAGGAGAAGTAATATTTTTCAAAAGTAACAATACTATGGCACATAAATTCCTGGGGCTGGGGAGATAGCTCAGTTGGTAGAGTGCTCGCCTCGCAAGCACAAGTCCCTGGGTTTGATCCCCAGCACCACCCAAAAAAAAAAAAGACTGAACTTTGCACAATTAGTTCAGTGCCATAAATTCTATAGTTCACAATTAAATGAGTGTGGTGAGTCTCAACCCTAATGTTCAACATGAACTTTTGTCATATTTGACTTCTATTGCACACATTTGAAAATTTTCAAAAGTTTTAAAATAGAAAAATAAAATCTAATTGATATGAGAATTCCAGTTACTAGAATCATGAAGGCAAACCTGTGGCCATGGTTATCTATCTCCCTCCTGCTAGTTTTTTTCAAGTAAAGTAATTGGGGTGTGATGATTTTTCAGCTCAGCTACCATGCACAAAACCACAAGTGCTGGAACCAAAGTTCCCATCTCTAAATCAATGAGTGGGTACCCCCTGCAGCCTTGCTTTGCAAACTAAATTGATCATGAGAGGGCTGTGAAGTGCAAATTATTAAAATACACTCCACAGAGTGAGTGAAATCTTATTATTATTATTATTATTATTTTTTTTTTTTTGGTGCTGGCGATTGAACCCAGGGCTTGTGCATGTGAGGCAGGCACCCTAGCAACTGAGCTATATCCCCAGCCCAAGTGAAATCTTATTTTGCCAAACTAAATGTCAGCTTAGTGTGTGTGTGTATAAAAGAAATACAGAGACAGACAGATAACTAGATCATGATGTAAAATATTTTTTTATTTTTACTGTGGATTGTGGTTAAAAGATGTTTGAGAAACACTATTCTCCACCAGAATCCCCTTCCTGTTCTAAAATCCTCTCAAGTTAACTGCCAACTGTACATTTGATATAGTAAATATTTCAAATGTTCTGTGGAGTGGCACGTATAAAAACTATTAAGGAATGACTGCAAATAACAAAAGAAAATAAAAGGTAAATAAGACTGACATCTGTGTTGTATTTTACCACAAGAATGAATAAGCCTTTAAAATTTATTAGTATTCCAACCAGCAAGTCATTACTGTAATTTATGAAGAAAAGTTAAAGTAAGCTGTATATTAACAAGCAATAGAGTAGTTCTTTCAATGTCCATATAAATAAGAAACCATATCAAGGAGAAATAATACTTATTCAAAAGTAACAATACTATGGCACATAAATTCCATAATTGGCAATTAAATAAATGTGATGAGTCTCAACACTTGCCACATGAAAAGATTCATTTACATGGTTATGAGACAAGTCAATGTATTCTTATTGGCCTGAACTAGAGGGAGTGTACATCTTAGTCAGGTGTTTTGTTTTAGAAACAGCTATTTGAACTTCCCCTACTGGCTTAGGGCACATTTGAACATTTGTTCTCCCTCTGTCCTCCATTAGCAAATCTCATGAGACCAAGGGACCCGGACTTGTCCTCTTGAATCCTGAGCTCCTAATACAGGATTTGGCACATTAAAGGCACACATATGAGTTCTTTATTTTTTTCCCAAGTTTTACAGGTTAGTAGTCTATAGTGGGCACTATTCCTTCTATAATTTGCAAAAGTTAATTTTTAAAAGTGAATGAAGATTAATCACATTCTTAGAACCCATTGACCTTGTCTAACATGATACACGTCAATAGTATTCTTTTTTAAAGTTGTATTTTCAAAATTCTTAATGTCAAATCACAATTCATGTGGAAGAAATATGATGTAAAATGATACAGTGTGTTTCAAGGTTTGAGTTAAAAAAATAAAAACATATACATCAAAACAAAGGCAAAATGTTTTCTACATTAAAATGTTTTAAAATAAATTTTAAAATAAAAAAATGATTTATTTCAATAGTGGAATGAAAGTTTTCTTTATCCTTTTATTTTGTATAGTTCATATTTCTTTTTATTAATTACTAACACATGTTAAGTGTACATATTACTGGGATCCACTGGGATGTTTCCAGACATGAATACAGCCTGCATTGATTGAATGCATTCACCTTTCTTCCACCCCTAGCATCCCCCAGCACCTCAATATTTCTAAAATTTATGAGAACATTAGATATAATCATGACTGTTTTCCAGTTTGACTCATAGCTCTATACTTATATGGGTTCTTATCTTACCATCCTAGAGGTGCCAGGGGTTGACCTTGTGAATTCATTCACTCACAAGGGTTCCCTGTACCTCACTTTCCCATCTGTGACACTGGATGATGACATACACCTCATGGGTTTGTGTGAGGATTACATAAGTTAGTATGTGTTGAGTGCACAGAAGTAACCCTGACACCTGGAATACAATAAGGAGGGCTATGCTACTGTTACAGCTTATTGAGTATTTTCTGCAGTATAAGGCTGAGGAGGAAGAAAAGGAAGTGATTTAAGGAGGGTAAGGGAATGAAGGGCATGAGACAACAAGTGCTTTTGTGCCAAAATTTCCTTGTAAAATTCCAACAGAAATCATACCATAAACACACGCATACACACACACACACACACACACAAATTGCCAGTGGTTAGTTTGCAAATGCCACTGGTGTCAGGCATGTCATGGAGAATTTCTCTTGCTGTGACGACAGGCACATCTTTCTCCCACCTCCGGTTGTGAGGGGAGGGATACTGTTGGCAGACCTGGCTTCCCTCACACTGTGCTGTCCTTCATGGAAAATGAGGGTGCTGTCTTCATGACAAAGGGAACATGTTTCTTTGCACTGGTAAGGTCACCTTTACTTGTTGTTTTACCACCTCCTGTTTTGAAGGATGGCTCAAGGAACATGCTACAGGGTGTAGCATGGCACAGAGCCTTGTGATGTGTGAAGTCATTTGGCCAAACAGAGCATCCTTCCCCCATGAACCAACTGACTCCGGCTTCTGCCCGTCCCCTCCCCCCACTTTGGGAACAGGAAGGAGGGCTGCAGATCTTAGGAACAGTCTTCTCATGTCAGCAAAAATGCATTGACTTTGATTCTCCATCAACATTGTGAATTCAGTCTTATCTTTATCTCCACTTTACACATGGGAAATTGAAGCAGAGTGACTTTTACCCAAAGACACCTTTAGATAATGATAAAGCTGAGATTGAAACTTGGGTTACTTTTTGCAAATATCTTCACATAAAATCTTTCCAGTTGTATGTTCCAGAACTTGGTAATTCCTACTGAGCAGCATGAAGGAAGTGAATAGCATGTGAGTACTGTCACACAGTGATGCAACAGAACAGAGCCCCCCCAAATGGACAGTGCTTCTGCTAAAGTGTTCTTTTAAAGCTTTTTTTCTTGCTATTTCCTACAAGCCTACAAATCATCGTTATTTAAGCAACTCCAAATCTGTTTTGGCTTTGTCAAAAGATAGGTCTGTAGAGAGGCAGACACAAATTCCTATTGTTGAATAGGCAGAAAAACTGTTTTAGCAGCTTCTGCATTGCAGAGAAAGAGCTGCTTTACTGTAAATTGACCCATTCTCTTTTCTGCATGCTTGCTGGGGATGGTAGAGAAGACATGAAATATATTCTCTGCCCTTAAGAAGTCCAGATATTGGGTGGAGAAGAAAACTACAGAACAAGAATTTCACTGTGTGATATCCACAATGGTGGTGGAGATACATATGGAAGTTAGTACAGTTCAATGCAGATTGGCTCACCCAGATTGGGAGAGAGGTGGCAAGGCTGAAAGATGAAATCACCATGCCCCCAAGGGAGTAACATTTAGCATGAGAGAGCATGGTGTTTGGGAACAGTTTGAGTAAGTGTAAAGCAAAGTACATAGCACCTGGAAGATAGAGCCTCCAAGGGCAATAGGATCATGAAAGGTCTTATACATTCTGCTAAGGAAGTTGGATTTTACATTGAGCCAAGTGTAATCATTAAAGAATTTTTAGCATTAATATGGAAATGAATTCTATTGTGAAGTCAGATGTCCATAATCTAGGTGAGAAATCACCGAGGTTTTGGGGGGGAACAGAGACCAGCAGCAGATGGGAAAGCTGTTAAAGTAGTCTGAATGGGATCTGAAGATATATTCATTATAAAGGACAGGGCAACACCAAACTTAGTTCCTAGCTTGAGAAATAAGGCAGAGATAGAAAACCCAGGAGAGTGGACTGGCCTCAGAAGGAAGATGCTGCATTTGGGTTTGGGATATTGAATATGTGGTGTGTGTTGGACATATAAGTGGAGTCCAACGAGTAGCTCTCTCTCAGGAGAGAGCTTCAGTTATGATTTCCCAGGAACAATGTACTGAATAAAAAAGAAAAGTTATCTCAGAGCAGGGTTCTCTTTCTGAAATTTTGGTTGGAAACACAGAATCTAAATCTATTTAGAAAGTTCCTGATTCAGAAAGGTAAATGACTTAGGTAAGGCAAAGGTGGTCATTCCAAGTAGTAACTATTCTGTCAGACTATTAGGTAATTGTGTGGATTGAGAAGAAAGAATGCTTCAGAGGTGGAGAGACCTGGATTCAGTCTTAGCACCCTACTAATGTGTGACCTTCCCATTGTCAACTCAGAGCCTCAGAATGACAGGGATGTTGTGAAATTAGGGAACAACAGCCTCAGGCGCCCCAGCTCAGTACCTGTCTCACAGCCCTGCCCAGTAAATGGAGTACATTCCATTGATGTTATATGGAAATGTCACTTTTCCAGCAGTGGACTGAGTAACTGTCAGCTTATTTATAAATTCTATGTAATTGACCTGTCAGTGTCACCTCTGATGGGCCTTCAATTTAGGTCTTTGATTTTGACAGCTGCTTGCTAATTGTCAACTGGGAGTCACTACTTTGTAAAGCCAGAGTCTAATTCATAGGAAGTTTTCTTAGTAGAAAAAGCAATTCAAGGTGCCTTTTTTTTTTGATTGAATAGTGCAAAAGAAGGTCTGTAACTCCAACTTCTTCAAAATGTGTTTAAGTTGCTGTCCCAGGAGGCTTTTCCCATTTCAGTGCAGTTACAATAGACTCTCTATCTGGGCTCTGCTCAATATTCTAACAGCATTTCCAAGTAAAGGCTTTCCGAATACAGGATTCTGCTCACTGCAAATTGTGTGCTGCTATTTGTAAGGCAGGTGGAGGGATCGGGACATGGGGAAAAGATGTTGCTTTTGAACAATATTATTTTGTGAACTTTTTTGCCTTTTGCAGTATAACTGAATAAAACTCATCTCTTGGTGTTGAAAGTTAAAGGAAAATCATGTTCAAGATGTCACCCCTTTCAGCTGGTGGGAACTAGTTGTCATAGACTCATATTAATGCAGTCATAGTGGAATTGGAGGCAAGATATTTCAATCAAGCAAAAATAGTAAGTAGCTTGGGTTGGGATGTAGCTCAGTGGCAAAGTGTCTGCCTTGCATTTACAAAGCCCTGGGTTTGACCCCCAGTTCCAAAAAAAGATAAAAAAAAAGTAGCTTGGAAAACTAACAGTTGAAAGACATGTTCAGCTCATATGCCATAACATGTAGTGGTTTGGTGAAATAAGAATATTTTTCCTTTTTAATGCAGTAACTAAGTTATTGACTTTAAAGTATAAGAAAAATAATTTAAATTCTAGGTGACCAAGATGAATAATTTATAGTTAACATTCACATGACTATTCCATGATCTTAAGCAGAAGTCATACTCATATTTGGCTAAGACAAGGCCTTATAGAAAATGAAAAGTGAGACTATTCCAAAACCTAAGGGAAAATTTAAAACTTTTAAGTTGAAATAAGAAGCAAACAAATTCATCTTTATCTATATCTATCTTTAGAGATAATAGTAAATAAGATGAAGATGCTCTGTTTTCAGGGAGCTTACAATCTGGTCAGGTCAGGAATGGGGGATGCAAATAAGTGAAGTAGCAGAGTCAGTTCAGGGACCTGCAGGTAAAGAATAAGGGTGTCAAAGGAACTACCACCACAGGACTAGCAAGAACCAGCATAGCTACATGGGGTGGGCTTTAGAGAGAAGAGTATTCTAAGCAAAATATAAATAATGAACAAAGCTGAGAGATCTGAGTAATTAAAAATTAAGAAGAATACATCAAAGATAGTCTAGGAAGAAAAATGAATGTCATAAAGCTGCCAAAGCATATTCATTATAATAATCATTCACTTAAGCATTTATAAAGCAACAACCATGCAGAAGTACTACTTTTACTTGAAATATGATTTTAAGAAGAATTAAAAAAAAATTTGCCTTACTAAACAGTCCAGGAAAATATTGAAACTATCCATCAGCCATAGCATACCTAAAATATGAAGCAATCATAAAATTGAATAGTACCCAACAATTTGGAAGAATGATATGTGATTAATTGATATAAAAAGGTCTTTTACAAATTGTTGAGGGGAAGAGGAAAGTGATTAAAACATATGTATCTGCTTTAATTTGTTTTTTTCCCCTATTTCTCCTTTAATAATGTGAGCTCTGTAATAAATGTCAGAATTGGATAAATGAGTGAACTAACAAGAGGATAGAAAGAACAAGAAGGATTTTACCAATGGCTACTTCTAAGGACTGGAATTGGAGTTGATTTCTTTTATATTGTTTTTCATTATTGCATAAATTTTCTACCTGAGTACATATCATTTTAAATGTATTCATTTTCACAAGACTACTCATTTCTAACACTTCAATGACAGAATTCAGTAGCATTATCAATAAACTTCTGATTGGGTGCCTATTCTTTCATAATTCAATCATGTCGATAACTTAATCTGGAAGACTTCATTCAGTGACATCTGTGTTTGGTCCAGTGTTGGGAAATTACCTGGGAGTAAAAGATACATGTTTGGGAGGGCACAAACAAGTGATCTTTATATGTCTCCATGCACTTATCCATCAAATTCAGGGTTTTAAGGAGTATTGGAAAGAACATGAAACATGTAACACAGGTGCCTGACCCCTAGAGAGGGCTAGCAATAATGGAAGCTACTGTTATTCCAACAGTGGGTTACAGAGATGTCAGAGGTCGAGAAAAGAAAGAAACCAATAAGAACTTCACCAAGAAGCATTGCCTGGAAAAGAGAAAGGAAGGACAGAGTATTCTAGTAAACAGTAGATATATCCACTATCTGGGGAAGGGAGGGAGTAGAGGCCAGGAGAGTTGACACTAGCGTGGTGAGAGCAAGTGGTTCCTGATGGGATGCATGCGACAGAGAGGCTTTAGTAAGGTTAAGAGTAAGGTTAAGACTCTTTGTTGAGATCCTCAAATGTTCATTTGCATTGGAATATACTAAGTGTTTATAATTCAATTTTTCTAATGCATCTACTAAGAGAAAAACAGAAGTGAAATGCATTAATTGCCTCTACCTCAAGCAGAGTAGACTTTATGCTGGAGATAGCATAAATGTGTCTGAAAGTGCTGCCTGAAATGCATTGAAAGGGGAATAGGATCTGTAAACATTCTAGTACCTTCCCTGAGAGAAAATCATAGTCACCTGTACACTTTTTCTTCAGACCCTCCCCATGTGGATAAAGCCTTAAGGGCATATCATTTATTTTTGTGTGATCAGTACCTGGAATCTAAATAGGTATTCATTCATTATTCATTGAATGCATGAAAAAATGAATTTTAAAAATAAAAAAAATGTGTCCTGTATATTTTCTGGTGATATTGCCACACTTAATATTTAACATGTATAATATTCATGCCATATTAATAATATATAATATTCTCCTGAATAGCATATAAACAGCCAAAACATGAAGTCCATATGATTCTAAAGGTTTCATTTTTGAGAAGAGGTGGTTCTACAGAAAGTGAAAAATACAAGTATGGATAGCATTTCTTCCTAGTTCTCCTTTCTTGCAGCCAATTTCATTTCCTGTATTAACATCAAATGATTCAGGGCACACCAGGGATCTTCATGCACAAGGAAATTTAACTGATAGGACTGTTCCCACTAAGGCAATGGGGCTTAACTAATTTCTTCTTACCTGAAGTTTATGTTATGTAAAGAACATTCAGAAGGGATGATTTGGAGCAGTAGAATTTCAGGCCCACTGACACTTGGAAGGAGAGGGAATGTTAGGAGTAAGACAGTGCCCCTCAAAGATCCTCCCCCCCTCCTCTTAGGGATTGACAGTGAGGGGAGGTGTTGATGGAATCTTCTGGTAACTCACAAGGAACCTTTTTTTCCTTTTCTTCTTTCAAGTGCCTATGTCCAGTTCTGCATGTTTTTCTGGAGTCAGTAATAATTAAATGGCAGAGAAAATTGGCTTAGAAAATTTTTATGAGCTTATTAACTAAGGATGTTATGGAAGCCGATCTATTCTGAGGTACACATTATATTATACACTGATCATTTCTTAAAATTATGAAATTTATGACTTTGTAAATGAACTACAGTTGATAAATTTTTCTCTTTTAAACATTCAAACTTGAACTCCACTCTCACCACTGCAAAAAAAGAAAGACAAAAATATCTTGAAAACCCAAGCCCTTAACACAATTATGTAAAAATATTTCTTTAAAAATTATCAGGCGATCCAAGATGGCGGCCTAGAGGGAGACTGCACCCCCAGTCGCTCCAGAACCCAGGAGTTAAGAAGGGGAGGCATTGAGAGACTCGGACTGAAGTGGAGCCACGGGTGAGTCTGCCCACTGGGTAAAGCTTGGCCCGGGTAGCAGGCCCAGATAGAGGTGGCTTATCAGAGCCGGGTAGGGCAGCTAGAGTCATCCACAGGCAGCCCTGTGCACTCCGGCCGTGGGCCCCGCCCACACAGCCAGCTTCTCCAGGTTCTCGGAACGGAACTGGCCCACTAGTGAGAGCCTTTCTGACCAGAGCAGGCTCCAAGTCCCGGAGCCGCTGCAGCGCAGTGTACTCCGGCAACGAACCAGCGGAGAGCCTCGATCTGCAAGCAGCCTCAGGGATCAGGGCAGGGCAGCCGGAGACCTCTTCAGGCGGCTCTGCCCACTCCGGCTGCGGGCTCCTCTTCAGGGCGATCCAAGATGGCGGCCTAGAGGGAGACTGCACCCCCGGTCGCTCCAGAACCCAGGAGTTAAGAGGGGGAGGCATTGAGAGACTCGGACTGAAATAGAGCCACGGGTGAGTCTGCCCACTGGGTAAAGCTCAGCCCGGGTGGCAGGCCCAGATAGAGGTGGCTTATTGGAGCCGGGCAGGGCAGCTAGAGTCTTCCCAAGGTAGCCTTCCACACTCCGGCAGTGGGCTCTTCCCACACGGCCAGCTGCACAGTGCAGGCCCACAGTGAGAGCATTTCCGCACAGAGCCAGTTCCAAACCATGGAACCAGTAGGGGGCTAAGGGCAGTTTTCTTTGGATGCTGCTTTATCAGATTCCTCCAAGACATCAGGCTACTGAAGGCTGGGAGGTGATACACTGGAAATCTACCGGGACACTATAAGCCAATAGCGAAAACTGCAATATCTCAGGGTCCCACTGACAACTGACCAATATGAGAAAACAAGGGAAGAAAATGTCCCAAACAAACCTAGATACTACATCAATAAAACCCAATGACAGCACAGCAGAAGAAATGTCAGAAAGGGAGTTCAGAATGTATGTAATTAAAACGATCAGGGAAGCAAATGAGGAGATGAAAGAGCAAATGCAGGCATTGAAGGAGGAGATGAAAGAGCAAATGCAGGCATTAAATGATCGCACCAATCAACAGTTAAAAGACCAAATACGGGAAGCAAGAGATCATTTCAATAAAGAGTTAGAGATACTGAAAAAAAACCAAACTGAAATCCTTGAAATGAAGGAAACAATAAACCAAGTTAAAAACTCCATAGAAAGCATAACCAATAGGATAGAACACCTGGAAGACAGAACCTCAGACATTGAAGACAAATTATTTAATCTTGAAAGCAAAGTTGACCAAACAGAAAAGATGGTAAGAAATCATGAACAGAATCTACAAGAATTATGGGATATCATGAAAAGGCCAAATTTAAGAATTATTGGGATTGAGGAAGGCTTAGAGAAACAAACCAAAGGAATGAAAAATCTATTCAATGAAATAATAGCAGAAAATTTCCCAAATCTGAAGAATGTAATGGAAAATCAAGTCCAAGAGGCTTATAGGACTCCAAATACACAAAATTACAACAGACCCACACCAAGGCACATTATAATGAAAATAACTGACATACAAAATAAAGACAGAATTTTAAAGGCTTGAGAGAAAAGAACCAAATTACTTTCAGGGGGAAACCAATAAGAATATCAATAAATTTTTCAATCCAGGCCTTTAAAAGCTAGAGGCCTGGTAACCACCAAGCCCCTGAAGAAACGGATGCCAACCAAAGAATCTGCAGCAAACTCACCTTCGTTGACGATAGATAATATCATTATGATAAACAAAAGCTTAAGGAATTTACAAAAAGAAAGCCAGCATTACAGAACATTCTCAGCAAAATATTCCATGAGGAAGAGATGAAAAACAACGATGCAAATCAGCAGCAGGAGGCGCTAGCCTAAAGGAATAGCCAAATAAAGGAGAAACCAAATCATGTCAAAAACAAATGAGTCAATTGACTGGGAATACAAATCATATCACAATAATAACCCTGAATGTTAATGGCCTGAATTCATCAATCAAAAGACACAGACTGGCAGATTGGATTAAAAAGAAAAATCCAACAATATGCTGCCTGCAAGAGGCTCATCTCATAGAAAGAGACACCCATAGACTAAAGGTGAAAGGATGGGGAAAAACATACCATGCACACGGACACAGCAAAGAAGCTGGAGTATCCATCCTCATCTCAGATAATGTGGACTTCAAACCAAAACTAGTCAGAAGGGATAAAGAAGGACATTACATGCTGCTTAAAGGAAGCATAAATCAGCAAGACATAACAATCATAAATATCTATGCCCCGAATATTGGCTCATCCACATACGTCAAACAAATCCTTCTCAATTACAGAAATCAAATAGACCACAACACAATAATACTAGGCGATTTTAACACACCTCTCTCACCACTAGATAGATCGTCCAAACAAAAATTGAATAAAGAAACTATAGATCTCAACAACACAATCAGCAATTTAGACTTAACGGACATATATAGAATATACCATCCAACCAAGAACGAATACACTTTCTTCTCAGCAGCACATGGATCCTTCTCTAAAATAGACCATATTTTATGCCACAAAGCTACTGTTAGCAAATACAAGAAGATAGAGATACTACCTTGTACTCTATCAGATCATAATGGATTGAAATTAGAAATAAATGACAGAATAAAAAGCAGAAACTTCTCCAATACCTGGAGACTAAATAATACACTATTATATGATGAATGGATAACAGAAGACATCAGGAGGAAAATAAAAAAATTCTTAGAAGTAAACGAGAACAAAGACACATCATATCAAAATCTCTGGGACACTATGAAAGCAGTACTTAGAGGAAGATTTATTTCATGGGGCGCATTCAAAAAAAGAAGTAGAAATCAACAAATAATGACTTAACACTACAGCTCAAAGCGCTAGAAAAAGAAGAGCAGACCAATACCAAAAGTAGTAGAAGACAGGAAATAGTTAAAATCAGAGCCGAAATCAACGAAATTGAAACAAAAGAAACAATGGAAAAATTAACAAAATAAATAGTTGGTTCTTTGAAAAAATAAATAAAATTGATAAACCCTTAGCCACACTAACAAAGAGAAAGAGGGAGAAAACTCAAATTACTAAAATTCGGAATGAACAAGGAAACATCACAACAGACACGAGTGAAATACAAAACATAATTAGAAGCTATTTCGAAAATCTATACTCCAACAAAACAGAAAGCCTCGAAGACATCAACAAATTTCTAGAGACATATGAATTACCTAAACTGAACGAGGAGGACATACACAACTTAAATAAACCAATTTCAAGCAATGAAATAGAAGAGGTCATCAAAAGCCTACCAACAAAGAAAAGTCCAGGACAAGATGGGTTCTCAGCCGAGTTCTACAAAACCTTTAAAGAAGAGCTCATTCCAATACTCCTCAAACTATTCCATGAAATAGAAGAGGAGGGAACCCTCCCAAACTCATTCTATGCAGCCAATATCACCCTGATACCTAAACCAGACAGAGACACATCGAGGAAAGAAAATTTCAGACCAATATCCTTAATGAACATCGATGCAAAAATTCTCAACAAAATTTTAGCAAATCGCATACAAATATATATTAAAAGATAGTGCACCACGATCAAGTGGGTTTTATCCCAGGGATGCAAGGTTGGTTCAACATTAGGAAATCAATAAATGTCATTCACCATATCAACAGACTTAAAGTTAAGAATCACATGATTATTTCAATAGATGCAGAAAAAGCATTTGATAAAATAAACATCCTTAATATAAACACTAGAAAAATTAGAGGTAGTAGAACATTTCCCATAAACATTATAAAAACGATCTCACTTTAAACTGCAATGTATCATTCAAATAATTATGAAAAACTGAGCATTCTAAAAGAAACTGGAACAAACCAGGGGTGCCTATTTCACAGCTTCTATTCAAATCATCCTTGAGACTCTACCAGGTAATCAGAAAAACCAAAGAAATTAAAAGGATAGAATACGGAAAGAAGAACTCAAACTATCCTATTCCTTCAGTGACACTTGTGATTATATATTTAGAGGAACCTAGAAATTCCACCAGAAAACTTTTAGAACTCATAAGTGAATTCAGTAAAGTAGCAGATTACAAGATCAATGCTCATAGATCCAATGGATTTTTATACATAAGTGATGAATCTTCAGAAAGAGAAATTAGGAAAACTACCCCATTCACAATAGCATCGAAAAAAATAAAATACTTGGAATCAATCTCACAAAAGAGGTGAAAGACCTCTACAATGAGAACTACAGAACACTAAAGAAAGAAATTAAAGAAAACCTTAGAAGATGGAAAGATCTCCCATGTTCTTGGATAGGCAGAATTACTATTGTCAAAATGGCCATACTTCCTAAAGTGCTATACAGATTCAATGCAATTCCAATTAAAATCCCAATGATGTACCTTGAAGAAATAGAGCAAGCAATTATGAAATTCATCTGGAAGAATAAAAAACCTAGAATAGCTAAAGCAATCCTCAGTAGCAAGAGCGAAGCAGGGAGTATTGCAATACCAGATCTTCAACTCTACTACCAAACAATATAGTAACAAAAACTGGCATATTGTACCAAAACAGACAGGTGATCAATGGTACAGAATAGGGCCCTTAGACTAAACCCAAATAAATGGTCTTTCTCATACTAGACAAAGTTCCAACAATGTGCAATGGAGAAAAGATAGCCTCTTAACAGTAGTGCTGGAAAACTGGGAAATCACCTTAGATCAGGTAAATTAAACTACTCTCACCCCTACACAAAACTCAACTCAAAATGGATCAAGGACCTCAATCAGACCAGAGACCTGCATGTATAGAAAAATAAGTCCAAATCTTAGCTTATTTGGCAGATCAGACTTTATGCTGGGACTCCCATAGCACAAGAAATAAAAGCAAGAATCAACAACTGGGATAGATTCAAACTAAAAAGCTTTCTCTCAGCAAAGGGAACTATCAGAAATGTGAAGAGAGAGCCTACAGAGTGGGAGAATATCTTTGCCCACCATACCTCAGATAGAGCGCTAATTTCCAGAATCTATAAGAACTCAAAAAACTCTACACGAAGAATACAAATAATCCAGTCAACAAATGGGCTAAGGAAATGAACAGACACTTCACAGAAGAAGATGTACAAGTAATCAACAGATATATGAAAAAATGTTCAACATCCTAGTAATAAGGCAAATGCAAATCAAAACTACCCTAAGATTTCATCTCACCCCAATTATAAAGGTGATTATCAAGAATGCAAGCAACAATAGGTGTTGGCGAGGATGTGGTGAAAAAGGAACACTCATACATTGCTGGTGGGGTTGCAAATTAGTGCAGCCACTCTGGAAAGCAGTGTGGAGATTCCTCAGAAAGCTTGGAATGGAAACACCATTTGACCCAGCTATCCCCCTCCTTGGTCTATACCCAAAGGACTTAAAATCAGCATACTACAGAGATACAGCCACATCAATGTTCATTGCTGCTCAATTCCCCATAGCCAGATTGTGGAACCAACCTAGATGCCCTTCAGTTGATGAATGGATAAAGAAACTGTGGCATATATATACAATGGAATATTACTCCACAATGAAGAATGATAAATTTATGGCATTTGGCAAACCAAAATGAGTCAAGTGGAAATATCATACTAGTAAGAGATAAACCAGTCTCAAAGGCTAAAGGGCCAGTGTGATCTACTTCATTAAGCGGATGAGGACATATAATGGGGGGTGGGAGGGGCTAGCATTAGGTTTAGGGTTAGGTTTAGAGTTAGGCTAAGGAGAGCGGTAAGAATGAAGGAAGAAGGACTGTGTAGAGGGAAAAGAGGGGTGGGAGGGGTGTGGGGGAGGGGAAAAATAAAATAAACATCATTACCCTATGTAAACATAAAAAAAATAAAAATAAAAAAAATAAAAAAAAATTATCAGTATAATATTTTCATTTAAATAAAGATAAGTATAGAACAATGATAAACTGGAATTTGTATTTGTTGCAAATAACGAGAAAGACTGAAAAATTGCCCCACTAAAAAGAAAACTTCCTTAAAATATGACCTACTTTGTATTATAGCTTATAGTTCATTATTTAATATATGAACAAAACAACTATTTCCATATAAATTAGAACTTCTAGTTAAATATTTTATAGATAAACTTGTATGTGAGTGATTGTCCTCAAATGGCAATGAGGGTTAGAGTGATTTCAGAAGAGGTTGGATGTCTCCTCGTTTGAATGTTTTTTTCATGCTCTGGCAGCAGGTTTGTAATAAAAAGAATAATTTTTATGATACTGTAATTATTCACAGCAAGCCTAGAGTTGGTGTCACTATGAAAAATTCTTCCTTAGTAGATACTCTTAAGCAGGAATAATAGACCTAAAAGAAAGGAAACAGGAGTTACAAAGAACACTGCATGTTGCCAGTGACAAATTGCATTTGCAAAATTGAGGAGTAGTGCCATTGAAAATTGAGAATAAGTTCAGCAGTAAATCAAAGGCTTCATCAGTGTAGTACTGAGTCAATATTCAAAAAAACGATATTTATGTTAGGTGTGTGCTGATTTTTTTAAAATTTTCAAAATAAGTACTACTTATCTGGTCTTTAGTCTTTCATTGTCATATGTTTTTACACCATACAATTTTAATTTTGTATAGCATTTTAATGAAAAAGTTATATAGTATAATATAACATGACATGAGATACTAATGCATTGTCCTTTGTTATATCTGAAGTTTGCAACATTTTCATTAGTTCCTACAGAAGTTTGTAAATTGCTTCATCCTCTTATACCCTCAAAAAATATAATCAATAAAACAGGTAGTACAAGTGGTATTCAGTGATTAAAAAGTAAAGAAAATTGTAAGTATTGGTATAACTAAATCAAGTGTATAATATATACACCATAATTATCAGTTAATACATTACCATTAGAGATAGAGTGTTTAACAATTTTAAATAAGTCACTTTGTTTAAAGGTTTATTTTCAGTTCTTTATGGTTTTCATTAAGCCAGACTTTTTCACCCTGAGGTTGAGAGTGTAAATAAAAACAAGTATATTTAATATAATCTTGTATTAAATAAAGTATTTAGGTGGAAAGAAAGAACTTGAAAGGGAGTAAAACTGATACATTTACTACTACTGTACCCACAAAGAAGTAACTACATTCATGTGATTCCTTTAGGATTCTGAAAGCCCCATGCTAAAGGAAAATCATAACAACATTCTATTTTTTAATCAGCACATTTTAAAGGGAATTAGTATCATAAGAAAAACATTAAAATTTTGATGAACACATTTTCTTCCTTTCTTCAGTTATTAATAATGGTTTGTAGTCCAAGAAACTTTTATTTTATGGTCTTAAATATTCATCAATTATTTTATAAATATACCAAACAGCACATAGCTTAAACACATCAGTTTATCTTTGACCTTAACATGCCATCTGCAGGCACTTTCTTCCTTTTTTTTCCTTAAAAAGGAAAATAATAAATTTATAACAATAACTTAGAACATATAGTTAAAAATCTGAAGACTTTAAATATTTAAAGAATATTAATACAAACAGAATCATCAAAATAACTGACATACTTGTTATAAATGCTGTAATTCAAATCTTGGGTTTCTAATGTAAGCACCAAGATCCCTTAATTAATGTAAACATAATTTTTAGTAAAAACATCCATGCTGTTTGGGTTCCAGGAGTGATATATGTGAGTTCCAGTACATGGACACCCAGTCACAGTGATTGTTGTAATGATTGTTAGCTCTTGCATCACTAAAGCCTTGGGACTGTTAGTCAATTTTGCATCATGCTGTGAAAAAATGCCTGAGAAGAACAATTTAGCAGAAGCAGCTTGTTTTGGCTCAGTCCATAGTCAGCTGACTCCATTGCTCTGGGCCTGAAGTAAGGCAGAACCTCTGGCAGAAGGGTGTGGCGCAGAAAAGTTGCTCAGCTTATGGCAGCCAGCAAGCAGATGAGGGGTTTTGATGGGGCCAAGGACAGATACTGCACAAGACTAGACCTACCAGTAATTAATCTACTGATGATGTCAGAGCCCTAATCATTATCTAAAAGCCCCACTTTTAAACCTTACTGTATTAGGGATCATGAGCTTTTAGGAATATATTCTAGATTCAAACCATAAGAGAGACCCAGGACAGTACTGAAGCAAGAGCATGCCTAGGTACACATCCTGCTTATTATACAGCAGCCTCCAGAGAGCAATGAGTTAACCCTTTCAGAATTTGGTTCTGCATCTATATAAATAAGCTCAATTACTGGAAAATAGTCCAGAAAGATAGTCTTGTATGACCTTTAAAACTCTTTTATTGTAGCTATATCAGGAAATTCATATAGTATATTTATAAAACAAAATTAATAATCATGTTAACAACCACCAAGGTCAAGTCATGGAATATTTCCAGAAGCCCACCATGGGCCCACAGATTTCTTGTACTCCACTTTCAGTTATATCGCATACAAGCCATTTGTGAAATTTTGGAGGGTACCAGGGATTGAACTCAGGAGCACTAAACCACTGAGCCACATCCCCAGCCATTTTGTATGTGTGTATTATAAAATGTATGCACTTTCAAGGTTTTTTATTGTGGTTGTAAATTTTGTCCCTATTGAGATAAAGTTTGTGCATTTTTATGCTAATCTTAAAAATACAAAAGTAACATTTTTAGGAAATAAAATAATAAAAACACTCTGACATAATAAAACATTCTGAATACTTTCTTCCACTCTCTGACCCAGAACTACAAGTCCTCTAAAAAACAACATAAATGAAAATAGTGACTTTGAGACCCTAAGTTTGACATAATTTTTTGGAAACTTTCTTTTTCTTAGTCAAAAGCTATGAAATTGATTTGAAAGAAGCATTTCAAAATAAAAACCTACAAGACCATGCTTAGAATGTAAAAAAAGATTATCTCTGATACACACACACACATTCTTAATAACTTAGTAGATGTGAATAATATCCCAAATAAAGATTTTTAAAAGTCACTTTAAATATAACTTTGGTTATTCCCATTCCACATATGCCATAAGAAATTCAAATCATGGATTTTGAAAAAATATATATTATCTATAAAAACACTACCATTCAAACTTCAAACTAAATATTACCCAAAGTGACACAAAAGTTCTGAATTTTAAGGAAACTTAAAACTATTTTTTATTTTTGTAAAAAAAAAAAAGCAGAATAAAACTGATCTCATTGTGTTATTAGGAAATTTGCTCCAGAAATTCTATTTTTTATGCTAGATAAATAGTCTGTTATTTTCAGTTGACACAAGTGAAACAGACTCAATCATTTTGCTGGGTAAAAAAAAAGAAAACTACAGGATAGCTATTATGTGTTACAACCAAGTATGACTCTGACAATAATGGGAATGGTCTCACAGTCTCTCTAATTTCGCTATGTCCTTAAGGTCTCACTCTGAAACTGTCAGGCCCATCTAACTTTGGGACAATTTTATCTGTAGACACAGAAAATTGGTATCTTTTTATGTTGTTTTCTTTAAGTTTGTATCACTAGTCTGTAATAGATAAGAAATAGCTCTAGCAGTAGATGAAGCAAGAGGATAATTTTGTTTTGAAGAAACATCTGTATTTTGAGGCAAACTTCTCAGTTATTCCCTGAAGAGGCGCCAACTCGCACCTGTCAATCAGATTAAACTCCTGAACAAAGAAAGTAAAGTGCTTAAAGGAGGTGTTGAGGTGGACCTTGTCTTGCAGCTGCATCACAGAATCAAAGTGCTGATGACAAACATGGGCATAATCCCTGAACAGACACTTTGGAATGGTCCTTGATACAGACATCAAGCTTTTGAGAAATGGAACACCAATTTTAGGAGGAAAAAGATGATGAAACTGATCCTCAACCCAAATCATCAAATAGTGTATTTTGGTGCAGAATGTTTGATTGGCTTTTAAAATATTAGTATCATCAGTCCAATGCTATTCATATCTGAGACCTGCAGATATGACTGGACATCTTGCTTCAGTGCAGAATTATGTAATAGTTTCATATAACATGGTATTCTGATTGAAGAAATCCATAGTATTAACAGCAATTCATTGCTTGAGGTCTTCTCCCTCTGGAAACATAACAACCTGACTCAGATTCCCACTCTCTAGAGTTGTTTCTGCATATTTTAAGGGTTCATAGTGGTGAGAACTTTCAAGGATATTCTTTGGCGTGAATGTTTTAGAAGAACCAGTACTGAAGAGGAAGATCATCTTCGGTAATTGGAAAGCAGGGGAGGGACCGCTGGCGTCCATCCAGTCAGGATTCAGAACTGGCACTGAAACCGAGAGGAAGAGGATTGTCTTAGGTTTCCGGACTGCCGAACTGCGGAAGGCAGGCGGGAAGGAGGGTCTGTGAGTCCCGGTTTTAGTGGCTGCAGGCCCAAGTAAACCGTGCCATCTGCCAACTCCGCCCCAGCCACTTTTTATATTTTATTTAGAGACAATCTCACTGAGTTGCTTAATGCCTCAGTGTTGCTGAGGCTGGCTTTAAATTCACCATTCTCCTGCCTTAGCCTCCTGACTGGAGCGGCTGGGATCACAGATGTGCACCATGGCATCCGGCTTATATATATATTTTTAAATGTGATATGGCATTTGAATACATGAATGTGCCACAATTTAAATACCACTACCTGAATGTTGGCAATTTGGGTTGTTCCTACATAAGTTCTTATGAACTATGGTCTCTTTTTTCTCCTGATATTACTGTTGATTGGCACCAAGTACTATTTTGTTTTTCAACATTATAGCAGTACAATATACTATTTAAATATCTGAAAGGGCAAGTTATTCCTATAAATCTTAGAAACTTCTTAGGTATTCCATTTATTAATTTCTTTATTCTTTTATTATTTTGAAATATACTCAAATTTATATTAAAGTTGAAAATCCAAAAGTTTCCTACTTTTATAAGGTGAGAGTAAGTACTACACAATGCCCCATTGCCTGTAAATATTTTGTGTATATTGGGGGAAGGTACTAGGTATTGAACCCAGGACCTCATATATGCTAGGGAGGAATTCTAGGACCAACTACATATCCCAGCCTTTTTAAATGTTATTTTGAGACAGGTCTAGCTGTTTTCCAGACTGGTCTGGACTTAGGATCCTCCTGCCTCACCTTCCAAGTAGCTGGGAATTATAGGTCTGCACTACATGTATAACTATATCTATATAGGTATACACAGCAGTGAAGTACAGGCGTGTGCCACTGTACCTCATGGAATATGGCTTCTTTATTTAGCATTACTTTGAAATTCATCTGTATTCTGATGTGCATTAATAGTTCATCACTTTATTGCTGAGTAGTATTTTATTGTATGTCAAAGTTTATTTATCCATTTATCTGTGGATGAACTTTTGGGTTGTCAATTTTTGGATATTCCAAATAAAACTGCTGTAGACATTCATATAAAAGTATTTGTGTGAAATGTGCTTTATTACCTTGAACAAATACATAGGAATAGAATGACTCCATCAGCTGTTTAACTTTTTATGCAACTGTCACATTGTTTTACAAAGTGGTCGTACAGTCTGTGTTCCCACTAGCAGTGAATGAGAGCTCCAGTGCCTCCAATTCTCAGCAATACTTGGTATGGTCATCAGCCCTTTTCATTTCTGCCTTCATACTAGGTGTGCAGGGGTACCGCATAATGATTTTAATTTGCATTTCCCTAATAACTGATGACATTGTGTACCTTTCTGTGTGCTTATTTGGCATTCTAACATCTTTTTTGGTAAATGGTCTGTTCAAATCTTTACCATTTCTATTTGGTTGTGTTCTTGCCATTGAGTTTTAGGAGTTATTTATATACTGTGGATATGCCTTCTTTATCATATATATGCTTCACAAATATTTTCTTCTTTCTTTTCTTTGTTTTCTCTGTGGTACTGTGGATTGAACTAGACAGTTCTCTCTCACTAAGCCACATGCTCCAAAAATTGGCTTCTCATGTTTTATATTGAGATAGGATCTCACAAACGTACTCAGGCTGGTCTTGAACTTGTCATCCTCTTGCCTCAGACTCCTGAGTGTGTACCACCATACCCAGCATTTCCAAGTATTTTCTACCAGTCTATGGCCTGGCATTCCATTCTTTTAACAGTGTCTTTTGAAAGAGCAGAAGTTTTACTTTTTTTTTTTAATAAAGTCCAAGTTTTATCTAACTCAAGTTAGTGGAGGATTTCTCCTAGAAATTTTGTAGTCTTTGTGCCATTTATTTAAATGACTCTCCTTTTCCAATGAATTGCCTCTGCAGTTTTATATAAAATTTGTCCTTTATACGTCAGGGTTATTTCTAGGTTTCCTTGTTCTGTTCATTTATTTGTGTTTGCAACAAATAGCTAATGATGAGTCTTAAATAATGTTTAGCCTTCTAATCTGTTCTTTATTTTCTAAGTTGTTTTGGATATTCTAAGTTCTTTGTATTCTGTTTAAAATTTTGAATGTACATGTCAATTTCTACCAAAATGTCCAGTAGAGTTTTCTTTGAGATTGATTCAATGTGGTAAGAACTGACACCTTAAAAATAGTGTCTTTACCTATAAAAAAAGTATATGTGCATATATGTTACATATCTATAAATATGTATATTTTTCCAAAGTCATCTTTAATTTTAGTAATATTGTGCAGTTTTCAATCTGTGTCTTTCACATTTTTTATCAGATTTTTTTCTGACTTTAATATATTTTAATGGCATTGTAATGGTATTGTTTTTTTTTAACAAGAAACTGATTTTCAGTGGTTTTTGTTAGTCTATAGAATACAACTGACTTTTTGTATATTAATCTTATATCCTGTACTTTATTAAACTGTCTTATGATTTCTAGTAGCATTTTTGCAGATTCATTTGACTTTTTCTTGATAGATGATCTCATCACCTGCAAACAGAGTTTTACATCTTCCATTTTAATCTGGATGCTTTTCTTTCTTTTTATTGACTTTTTTCTCTGGCTAGAACCTCTGGTGCTATGTAGCATAGAAGTGGTAGGAGTGGGCACCCTTTTCTTTTTCCTTATATTAAGGAAAAGCTCTTAGTCTTTCTTAGTGTAATGTTTTCAATAGACTATTCAGACACTCTCAGGTTGAATAAGTTCCATTCTATTACTAGTTTTCTGAGAATTTTTATCAACAATCTCCCTCTATTTGTACATGTATGTACAGATTTTTAAAGCATATATTTCTGAATATATTAAAACTTGAAATTGAACTAAGCTTTTGGGACAAAGATAAATTCACACACAAATTTATATACAACTACATTTATTTCTATACCTATTAATATTAAAAACCATTAATTCATACTTCAGATCTACAAAGTCAAATTCTCTACCCTTCCTTACATATAATTCCCTTATGTAATAGTGGGAACCTGGGGTCTGTTATCCTTAATATATTCATTGGATGGCTTCTTGTGTGTGCCTGTTCTCCCATTCCTGCCACCATCCCACAGCTACTGCAGATGCCTCCATATCATACTTGGGTTTTTTTTTTTATTGTAAACAAATAGGATACATGTTGTTTCTCTATTTGTACATGGATGTCAAGGCATACCATTTGTGTAATCATAAATTTACATAGGGCAATGTTGTTTGATTCATTCTGTTATTTTTTCCCTTCCCCCCACCCCTCCCACCCCTCCTACCCCTCTTTTCCCTCTATACAGTCCTTCATTCCTCCATTCTTACCACCCTCCTTATCGCTAACCCTAAACATAACCCTAACCATAAGGCTAACCCCTCCCACCCCCCATTATATGTCCTCATCCGCTTATCAGCATGATATTCTCCAATTAAATCCATTTGCCTGGAAATGCCATAATTTTTTCATTCTTCATGGTGGAGTAATATTCCATTGTATATATATGCCACAGTTTCTTTATCCATTCATCAACTGAAGGGCATCTAGATTGCTTCCACAATCTGGCTATGGTGAATTGAACAGCAGTGAACGTTGATGTGGCTGTATCTCTGTAATATGCTAATTTTAAGTCCTTTGGGTATAGGCCAAGGAGTGGGATAGCTGGGTCAAATGGTGGTTCCATTCCAAGCTTTCTGAGGAATCTCCATACTGCTTTCCAAAGTGGCTGCAACCCCACCAGCATTGTATGAGTGTACCTTTTTCCCCACATCCTTGCTAACACCTATTGTTGCTTGTGTTCTTGATAATCACCATTCTAATTGGGGTGAGATGAAATCTTAGGGTAGTTTTGATTTGCATTTCTCTTATTACTAGAGATGTTGAACATTTTTTCATATATCTGTTGATTGCTTGTATATCTTCTTCTGTGAAGTGTCTGTTCATTTCCTTAGCCCATTTGTTGATTGGATTATTTGAATTCTTGGTGTAGAGTTTTTTGAGTTATTTTTAGATTCTGGAAATTAGCGCTCTATCTGAAGTATGAGTGCCAAAGATATTCTCCCACTCTGTAGGCTCTCTCTTCACATTTCTGATAGTTTTCTTTGCTGAGAGAAAGCTTTTCAGTTTGAATATATCCTGGTTGTTGATTCTTGCTTGTATTTCTTGTCCTATGGCAGTCCTGTTAAGGAAGTGTGATCCTAAGCCAACAAGTTGAAGGTTTGGACATCCTTTTTCTTCTATAAGACGCAGGGTCTCTGGTCTGATTCTGAGGTCCTTGATCCATTTTGAGTTGAGTTTTGTGCAGGGTGAGAGATAGGGCTTTAATTTCATTCTATTGCTTAAGGTTTTCCAGTTTTCCCAGCATCATTTGTTGAAGAGGCTATCTTTTCTCCATTGCATATTTTTGGCCCCGTTGTCTAGTATGAGAAAATTGTATTTATTTGGGTTTGTATCCATGTCCTCTATTCTGTACCATTGATCTACCTGTCTATTGTGGTACCAATACCATGCCATTTTTGTTACTATTGCTTTGTAATAGAGTTGAAGATCTGGTATTGCGATACCCCCTGCTTTGCTCTTTCTACTGAGGATTGCTTTAGCTATTCTGGGTTTTTTTTTCTTCCAGATGAATTTCATAATTGCTTGCTCTATTTCTGTAAGGTACATCATTGGGATTTTAATTGGAATTGCATTGAATCTGTATAGCACTTTTGGTAGTATGGCCATTTTGACAATATTAATTTTGCCTATCCAAGAACATGGGAGATCTTTCAATCTTCTAAGGTTTTCTTTAATTTCTTTCTTTAGTGTTCTGTAGTTCTCATTGTAGAGGTCTTCACCTCTTTTGTGAGATTGATTCACAAGTATTTTATTTTTTTCAATGCTATTGTGAATGGGGTAGTTTTCCTAATTTCTCTTTCTGAAGATTCATCATTCATGTATAAATATGCATTGGATTTATGAGCATTGATCTTGTAACCTGCTACTTTACTGAATTCACTTATGAGTTCTAAAAGTTTTCTGGTGGAATTTCCAGGTTCCTCTAAATATATAATCATGTCATCAGCAAACAGGGATAGTTTGAATTCTTCTTTTCCAATTCATATCCCTTTAATTTCTTTGGTTTGTCTAATTGCTCTGGCTAGAGTCTCAAGGACAATGTTGAATAGAAGTGGTGATAGAGGGCATCCCTGCCTTGTTCCAGTTTTTACGGGGAATTATTTCAGTTTTTCTCCATTTAAAATGATATTGGCCATGGACTTAGCGTATATGGCCTTTATAATGTTAAGGAATGTTCCCACTTCCTCAATATTTTCTAGTGTTTTTAGCATGAAGAGATGCTGTATTTTATCAAATGCTTTTTCTGCATCTATTGAAATAATCATGTGATTCTTAACTTTAAGTCTGTTGATATGGTGAATGACATTTACTGATTTCCTGATGTTGAACCAACCTTGCATCCCTGGGATGAAACCCACTTGATCATGGTGCACTATCTTTTTAATATGTTTTTGTATGCGATTTGCTAAAATTTTGTTGAGAATTTTTGCGTCGATGTTCATTAAGGATATTAGTCTGAAATTTTCTTTCCTCGATGTGTCTCTGTCTGGTTTAGGTATCAGTGTGATATTGGCTTCATAGAATGAGTTTGGGAAGGTTCCCTCCTCTTCTATTTCATGGAATACTTTGAGGAGTATTGGATTGAGCTCTTCTTTAAAGGTATTGTAGAACTCAGTTGAGAACAAATCTGGTCCCGGACTTTTCTTTGTTGGTAGGCTTTTGATGACCTCTTCTATTTCATTGCTTGATATTGATTTATTTAAGTTTTGTATGTCCTCCTCGTGCAGTTTAGGGAGTTCATATGTCTCTAGAAACTTGTTTATGTCTTCGAGGTTTTCTGTGTTGTTGGAGTGTAGATTTTCAAAATAGCTTCTAATTATGTTTTGTATTTCACTCATGTCTGTTGTGATATTTTCTTGTTCATTTCGAATTTTAGTAATTTCAGTTTTCTCCCTCTTTCTCTTTGTTAGTGTGGCTAAGGGTTTATCAATTTTGTTTATTTTTTCAAAGAACCAACTATTTATTTTGTTAATTTTCCAATTGTTTCTTTTGTTTCAATTTCGTTGATTTCGGCTCTGATTTTAACTATTTCCTGTCTTCTACTACTTTTGGTATTGGTCTGCTCTTCTTTTTCTAGTGCTTTGAGCTGTAGTGTTAAGTCATTTATTTGCTGATTTCTACTTCTTTTTTTGAATGCACCCCATGAAATAAATCTTCCTCTAAGTACTGCTTTCATAGTTTCCCAGAGATTTTGATATGATGTGTCTTTGTTCTCGTTTACTTCTAAGAATTTTTTTATTTCCCTCCTGATGTCTTCTGTTATCCATTCATCATATAATAGTGTATTATTTAATCTCCAGGAATTGGAGAAGTTTCTGTTTTTTATTCTGTCATTTATTTCTAATTTCAATCCATTATGATCTGATAGAGTACAAGGTAGTATCTCTATCTTCTTGTATTTGCTACCAGTAGCTTTGTGGCATAAAATATGGTCTATTTTAGAGAAGGATCCATGTGCTGCTGAGAAGAAAGTGTATTCAGTCGTTGTTGGATGGTATATTCTATATATGTCGGCTAAGTCTAAATTGTTGATTGTGTTATTGAGATCTATGGTTTCTTTATTCAATTTTTGTTTGGAGGATCTATCCAGTGGTGAGAGAGGTGTGTTAAAATCGCCTACTATTATTGTATTGTGGTCTATTTGATTTCTGGAATTGAGAAGGATTTGTTTGACATACGTGGATGAGCCAATGTTCAGGGCATAGATTTTATGATTGTTATGTCTTGCTGATTTATGCTTCCCTTAACCAGCATGTAATGTCCTTCTTTGTCCTTTCTGACTAGTTTTGGCTTGAAGTCCACATTATCTGAAATGAGGATGGATACTCCAGCTTTTTTGCTGTGTCCGTGTACATGGTATGTTTTTTCCATCCTTTCACCTTTAGTCTATGGGTATCTCTTTCTATGAGATGAGTCTCTTGCAGGCAGCATATTGTTGGATTTTTCTTTTTAATCCAATCTTCCAGTCTATGTTCTTTGATTGATGAGTTTAGGCCATTAACATTCAGGGTTATTATTGTGATATAATTTGTATTCCCAGTCATTTGACTCATTTTTGTTTTTTGACATGACTTGGTTTCTCCTTTATTTGACTATTCCTTTAGGCTAGTTCCCCCCATTGCTGATTTGCATCATTGTTTTTCATTTCTTCCTCATGGAATATTTTGCTGAGAATGTTCTGTAATGCCGGCTTTCTTTTTGTAAATTCCTTTAGCTTTTGTTTATCATGGAAGGATATTATTTCATCGTCACATGTGAAAGCAAGTTTCGCTGGATATAAGATTTTTGGTTGGCATCCGTTTTCTTTCAGGGCTTGGTAAATGTTGTTCCAGGCCCTTCTAGCTTTTAGGGTCTGGATTGAAATATCTGCTGATATTCTTATTGTTTTCCCCCTGAATGTAATTTGATTCTTTTCTCTTGCGGCCTTTAAAATTCTGTCTTTATTTTGTTTGTTAGGTATATTCATAATAATGTGTCTTTTTGTGGGCCTGCTGTAATTTTGTATATTTGGAGTCCTATAAGCCTCTTGTACTTGGTTTTCCATTTCGTTCTTCAGATGTGGGAAATTTTTTGATATTATTTCATTGAATAGATTTTTCATTCCTTTGGTTTGTTTCTCTAAGCCTTCCTCAATTCCAATAATTCTAAAATTTGGCCTTTTCATGATATCCCATAATTCTTGTAGATTCTGTTCATGATTTCTTACCATCTTCTCTGTTTGGCCAACTTTGTTGTCAAGAGTAAATATTTTGTTTTCAATGTCTGAGGTTCTGTCTTCCAGGTGTTCTATCCTATTGGTTATGCTTTCTATGGAGTTTTTAACTTGGTTTATAGTTTCCTTCATTTCAAGAATTTCAGTTTGTTTTTTTTTTTCAGTATCTCTCTTTATTGAAATGATCTCTTGCTTCCCGTATTTGGTCTTTTAACTGTTGATTGGTGCGATCATTTAATGCCTGCATTTGCTCTTTCATCTCCTCCTCAATGCCTGCATTTGCTCTTTCATCTCCTCATTTGCTTCCCTGATTGTTTTAATTATGTACATTCTGAACTCCCTTTCTGACATTTCTTCTGCTGTGCTGTCATTGGGTTTTATTGATATAGTATCTAGGTTTGTTTGGGACATTTTCTTCCCTTGTTTTTCTCTTATTGGTCAGATGTCAGTAGGACCCTGAGATATTGCAGATTTCCTCTATTGGCTTATAATGTCCCTGTTGATTTCCAGTGTAACACCTCCCAGCCTTCAGTAGCCTGAAGTCTTGGAGGAACTTGATAATGCAGTGCTTCCGAAGAAAGCTGCCCCTACCCCCCTACAGGTTCCAGGGCTTGGAGCTGGCTCTGTGCAGAAAGGCTTTTACTGAGGGGCCTGCACCGCACAGCTGGCCGTGTGGGAGGAGCCCACCTCTGGAGTGTGCAAGGCTACCTGGGGAAGACTCTAGCTGCCCTGCCCTGCTCTGGTAAGCCACTTCTATATGGACCTGCTGCCCAGGCCGAGCTTTACCGGTGGGCGAGACTCACCTGTGGCTCTATTTTAGCTCAAGTCTCTCAATGCCTCCCCTTCTTGAATCCTGGATTCTGGAGTGACTGGAGATGCAGTCACCCTCTATTCCGCCATCTTGCATCACCCCATGGAAAGAGCCTGTGGCCGGAGGGGGCAGGGCCAACTGGAGAAGTCTCTGGCTGCCCTGCTCTGATCCCAGAGGCTGCTTGTGGGTCAGAGCTCTTTGTTGGCTCTGGGACTTTGGTCTGGCTCTGTGTAAAAAGGCTCTCACTGGGCGGTCTTCTCTGAGAAGTTAACCTTGAAACGCGCCTCCTGCCACAGGGGGCCGGGCTGCTTGGGAAGTCCCTGGCTGCTCTGTCCTGGTCCCTGAACCTGCTTGTGGGCCAGAGCACACCGCGCTGGCTCCGGGACTTGGAGCTGGTTCTGATCAGAAAGGCTTTCACTGGGGGGCCTGCTCTGAGATCCTGGAGAAGCTGGAGGTGTGGGAGGGGCCCACAGCTGGAATGCGCATGGCTTCCTGGGGAAGACTCTAGCTGCCCTGCCCAGCTCCGATAAGCCACCTCTATCCGGGCCTGCCGCCCAGGTGGAGCTTTACCTGGTGGGCGAGACTCACCCGTGGCTCTATTTTAGTCGGAGTCTCTCAATGCCTCCCCTTCTTGAATCCTGGGTTCTGGAGCGACTGGAGATGCAGTCACCCTCTAGTCCGCCATCTTGGATCCTAAAGCATTAGAATTTTAAAAAACTAGTAACATACAGAATTGCAGCAGGGAAAGTAAATATAGTCTAAATGTGGTCAAGGGTTAAAACAGGCTCTGAATGAATATTAAATACTTTCAGGATGGAATTTACCTACTCTGTTAATATGGAATGGAGAAAAATTTAAATGAGAGTTATAGTCAAGAAAATGGAGACAGGGCACAGCAGACATTCTGAGTCAGGAGGGTACCAGAGAGTAAAGAGTGGTAGAGAGTCAGGAAATGAATTCATTAGGTAAATTATTTCCTGCACTGCAGGTAAGAGATAAAAGCCATGACATGCAAAACCGAGCACAATGTCAATCATAACTAGAATTTTCCAGAGATTAAAATATGATAGGTTGAAGAGAGGGCACCCTCCTTCACATTTTCCAGCCCACTATCATCAAAGAGAATAATCTTATCAGACTCATCAGTCAAACTGGATAACATACTCTGGAACGAGGTGCTGAGTGATGGAAGAATATTTTTCAGACTTTTATTTTAGATCGGTTGCTCTTTAACAAATGACTGCATACACTTCTCTGGCTTCTTAGTTCTTTCCTTGCTCACTATTAAATATATTACTTTGCTTTTAACCCATAAATGCATTAAACAACACAGTTAAAATTAAAACTTACATGTCACGTACATAGTTGATAACAAATACATGATTTATCCATTCCAGTAAGAAAAAGAATATATATTTATTCAAAAAGTTTGTTAGAAATACACAAGAATTCCTATTCTCATCTCTGTATATGTTATTATCTGAGTCACCTTGCCTAAACTCATGATTTTAAATGAATCTTTAATGTAGTCCCCAATTAATATCTTTAGCCATGAGCTCTTCATAAAGTCCCAGAAATATGTCAATTATAATTTTTTAATAATTTATTTATTTTGATTCATTGTAAACAAATGGAGTACAACTGTTGTTTCTCTGGTTGTACGTGAAGTAGAGTCGCACCATTTGTGTATCAGACATGTACATAGGGTAATGATGTTTGTCTCATTCGGTTATTTTCCTTTCCCCCACCCCTTGCTTTCTACTATACAATCCATCCTTCCTCTGTTCTTGCCTCCCTCTCATCCTCTGTTATGTATCATCATCCGCTTATCAGAGAGATTATTTGGCCTTTGGTTTTTTGGGATTGGTTTATCTCACTTAGCATGATATTCTCCAACTCCATCCATTTACCTGCGAATGCCATAATTTTATTATTCTTTATGACTGAATAATATTCCATTCTGTATATATACCACAGTTTCTTTATCCATTCATCTATTCTAGGGCATCTAGGTGGGTTCCACAATCTGGCTATTGTAAATTGAGCCATTATAGACATTGATGTGACTGCATCACTATAGTATGCTGATTTTAAGTTCTTTGAGTATAGGTCAAGGAGTGGGATAACTGGGTCATGTGGTGGTTCAATTGCAAGTTTTCTAAGGGCCTCCACACTGCTTTCCAGAGTGGCTGCACTAATTTACAACCCTACCAGCAATATATGAGTGTACCTTTTTCCCCACATCCTCAATAACACTTATTGTTGCTTGAATTCTTAATAATTGCCATTCTAAATGGGGTGAGATGGAATCTTAGGGTAGTTTTGATTTGCATTTCTTTTATTACTAGAGATGTTGAACATTTTTTCATATATCTTTTGATTGCTTGTAGATATCTGTGAAGTGTCTGCTCATTTCCTTAGCCCATTTGTTGATAGGGTTATTTGTATTCTTGGTGTAAAGTTTTTTCAGTGCTTTATAGATTCTGGAGATTAGTGCTTTATCTGAAGTATATGTGGCAAAGATTTTCTCCCACTCTGTAGGCTTTCTCTTCACATTGCTGATAGCTTCCTTTGCTGAGACAAAACTTTTTTGTTTGAATCAATCCCAGTTATTGATTCCCACTTTTATTTCCTGTACTTTGGGAGTCATGTTAGGAAAGTCTGATCCTAAACTGTCATGATGAAGATTTGGACCTCCTTTTTGTTCTATAAAATGCAGGGTCTCTGGTGTGATTCTAAGGTACTTGATCCACTTTGAGTTGAGTTTTGTCCAGGGTGAGAGATAGGGGTTTAGTTTCATTTTGCTGCATACAAATTTCCAGTTTTCCCAGCACCATTTGTTGAACAGGGTATCTTTTCTCCATTGTATGTTTTTGGCAGCTTTGTCTAGTATGAGAAAACTGTATTTATGTGGATTTGTCTCTGTGTCTTCTACTCTGTACCATTGATCTATTGGTTCCAATTCCAAAAAGTTCTAAAAATGAAGACATGGACATATTTTTGTTTTGCCTACAACACATACCAACTTTGAAGTGTTTGTCACCTAGATTATTGGTACACAAACCATTCAGACACAAGGTTGACATGTTGGTTGATGACATAAACTTAAGGATCACACACTAAGAAGGTATTTAAAATCTGAAGCCTGAATCGGATAACCAGTGACGATAGTATAGACAGAAAACAAAAAAGGAGAAAAGATTGAGACCTGCAGCTCTATCAAATTAGCTGATCATGAAAAAAGGGGAAGTGAGAGGTGGAAGAGCCCATGAGATTAGAGTGTTCAGAAGGTATCAGAAGTAAAACCAAGAAGATATGATGACCTGGAAGCAAGTGAAAAATGTAAGTCAAGGTAAGTGGTCAAATCTTTCTGAGATAGAGAAAATAATATTTAGAACTAGTAGAAAATTTACATTTACTTAGGATCTATGATATAGTCAAAGGAGCAGTTAATTAAAGGAGTCGAAGAAGAAAGCTGTTTAAAAATGGTTTTAACAAGTGAAAGGATAAGAGTTAAAATGAGTATGTATAAACAACTCTGATTTTTAAGACTTTTACTACCAAACTGGAAGAAAATATAGTGGCAGATCATAGGGAAAGAAAGATTTCTTTAATCTTATTGATTTTATCTTTTTAAACAGAGTAATAATGACATGTAAAGAGGCCAACAGAATCATTGACCAGAAAGGTATAACTTACTTGGGGAAGAGGTGAGTTTTTGGTATAATGCCCTTGACTATTTGAGAATATCTATTTGAATGAATGTGAAGGGATTGGCCTCAGAAGAAAGCTCATGAAGTTCTCCTATGATAATAAGAAAATTAAGTGTAGGATTCAGATGCTGATAAGTGGTAGATAGGTTGATCTGTTCTGATTGGTTTAATTCCTACAACAGTCAATGAAGTCATCTGCCAGGATTACAATAAAGAATGAGGAAGTGATGATTTCAGAAGAATGAAGACAGTGTGAAGCAATTGTCAAAGTGAGAAAGAGACTATCTGGGTATATTGAATAATCACTAGAAAGCATTATGTGACCAGTTGAAATTCATAAGCCATGTGAAGAGACAGGTCTTATGTATATTCAAGCATTTACACATAGATATTTTAGTCCACAGTAGGCTTGATATATGCTTGGAATTTAATGTGCCTTCCAAAAGACTTAACTTTATCTTAGCTGCCATCATTAGTCATCCAGAATAGAAATGGTAATTTAGTTCATTCAGCACCATACTTGAGAAGAACGAGAGCTTCAAAGGGAGGCAATGAAATAGCAACATGAATGTGGGCTAATGGAAGGCTAGGTTGTTTAGGTATGAAAATAATGGTAAACTCATTGGAGATTCAAAAGTGATGCATTGCTTTCCCAAAACTCCAAAGTTTGTAAAATTTCAGAGAATAACAGAACCTGAGTTGTAAAACACAATAGAAATCATTTACGGAAACTTCCTATTCAAAGAAGGGAACTGAGACAGTGAAAGGAAGGTACTTATAACTCCAGTCCCTCGTTCATGACCTATACCTTGAGTGGGAGTGCTTCTGATTTTCCATAATCTTTTCTCCATGGCTTTCATGGTGTGTTTTCAACCAAAGAATAAAATAAAAATCTGGAAACACTGTTTAATACCTGTGTTCCCAGTTACTTTTTTCTCATTTAATAAAAGGATAATACAAATTGTTTTACCTGCCTTGTTAATATTCTGTGAGAATATTATGAATGGTTAAAAAATTCTAATAAATGTTTCCAAAGAAAATATCACATTTTTATTTATTCTATTTTGTTTAATTTCTTTAATTCAAGATCTAAGCTACATGGAAGATAATAATCATATTTTTTAATGTAAGTAGAAACATATAGCCTCATAATTTATAAAATAAAATCTTACAACTATTAACAATATGAAAACCATTCAGGAAATTCCCCAAATCTCTTGTTTAGAAAGCCCTTACTAACTTGTTTCCATGAATGTTTCATCACTTTTAAAATGCAAATTTAAATTTTTTTCTAAAAAGTTGCAAATTCTGTATTTTTTCTCCACGTTGGGTTTAAAGCACTAATAGCTCAAACTAACTTTTCAGTTTTTTTTTTTACATATATACCCAAATAAGGTTTATAAAAAATGTTAGACAAAAACATTTAAGAACACAGTCTTGGCCTTATAAAAATTACATTAGTCCAGGGGACCCCAGAAAGTAGCTTCTTTCTTCACGGTTTACTGTTACCCATGGTTTATTGAAGAGTAAAAGAGCCCTTGCTAAATATTTTAGTTTATTTTCACTGCTCTAGATTTATGTTCCTGAATTAGGTGTTTTTAATCACTGACAGAACAAATGAACTATCCATATTCACATCCTGCTATTGTCATTTTAGTCTATTTCATTGTCAAATGGTGGACATGCTTCTCTGCACTTTGCAGGTAAAAACCTGATATATTTTAGGGGTCTATTTAAATTCAATGATATTTATAAGTCTAATAGAGAGTATGGGAAGAAATCAGCTATAACATAAAAAATCTGTGCCTATCCTGGAAATAATAAAGCAATCCTTACAAAGTTTTCATTTTGGTTTATTGTCTTGGCAGTAATACAAACGCAGCAAATGGAATAATCTCAGAATGCATCCTCCCATATAAGGAAAAAAATCATCATGTCTCAAGAGTTCTATTGAATCTTTATTACCCAGCCCCTTAATAAAATTCCTTCCTTGTTCTGTCAAAATGTGCTGAATGAGTCAGAATCAGAGATAAACCAAAAATTCTTGTAATGTAGCAAAAGTAAGAACTACATTTCTCCATAAATCAGTTACATTTCATAGGAGAAAATTGTCTTCCATCTTGTAATTATTTTCTCCAAAGTGAAACCTTCTGCTAGTGATGTATCTGATTTTGGGGGATTCAACACTTCAAAATCATTTATATCAATAAAATCTTTAACTGGGGTAGCAAGTGTATTTATCTCTCTGTTTATTACCCAGTGGCACAATTTTCACATTATGTCCTGAAATTAAAAACATCAGCAAGAATAAAAATGGTATGATGAATTTAATCAAAGATCTAAATCTGTTTAATTTGCTCTGTGTTGTGAAATAGATTTGTTTTCTGTCTGCAGAATGGAACAACTCAAGTCAGATTTTAATTGTACTTTTTGAAGAGGAAGTTTGATAGTTTCACACATGGGAAAACAAGAGAAAAAAAAACAATTTGGAAAACCATGATTTCTTTCAAATCTGTTCCTGTTGTTTATTAGCTTACACAAATTTCCTACATCTCATAACTTGTGTTAGTACATATGATTAAGAGATAAAATACCTGACTCACAGTGATTTATGAACAACCCTTAGCAAATTAGATAATTCCATGATAGTGTAAACATTGTGTGATGTTAATGATATGAATTTGAAACTTGAGAACACTTCTACTTGGTTTTGGTAACTCTTTGTATATGTTATCTGAATCTCTGAATGAGCATATAAAAGCATATGTTATGGGACTGAGGTGTGGACGAGTGATAGAGTGCTCACCTAGCACATCTGAGGCCCTGGGTTCTATCTTCAGCATCACATAAAAGTAAAATAAAAGGTATTGTGTCTACCTACAACTAAAAAATAAAAAATATAAAAATTGTATGTTATTTGCATGCACATGTGATTTTTCATAATTTCAAAAATATCAAACATTGCTTGATGTAACAAAAAAGTACACACTTTATTACTTAAGAGTATTTTTACCAAATGCAAAAATTCTATGCAGCTTTTTTTATTGCATTCTTTTTCTCTCATGTGTTTACCTGCACAAAATTACCTATGTATGTCTACCAGACCTTATATACAGGTGTATATATATGTGTCTATAAACATAGGCAGAATTTTTAAGAACAAAAATATAAGTTGAAGATATCACTTTTATCCTTAGATATGTCAGTGAATTTCTCAATATACATTTATTGTTGTACAGAAAAGCCATGAAATTATGAAAATCAGGAAATAACATAATAAAGTACCTCAAATCATAATAAATATTGAAATTTTATCATACATTCCAATAATGTACTTTACAGGCACATATTGCTGACCAGTTTCTAATTGAGTGGAAATATTAAAACAAAATTGCATTGGAGTTAACTGTGTTCATCTTATTTGAAGGGTATGTGTCCATGATATTCCCTAAAGATTAAAATTGCAGATATTACTAAACCATAAAGACAATCTTCATGTATATGAACATAAATATATACATATATACATATGTAATATATAACTATTCTCTATATATTTACATATAAATAATTTACAAATTTGGCACACTATGAGATTAAAGACAATAATAATAATATAGAACAATTATGTTTAGTAATAAAAGCTATTTAAATGTATGAATTTACTTATTTATGCAGTTTCCATTTAATATCATGGATCATAGTTGACTACAAGTACCAAAAACTGCAGAAAGTAAAACCATGGGTGAGGTAGGAGTAGTACAATTGTAATAGTACATAAATTTTTCAAAAGAATTGAAAAGTATACAGAGCTTTGAAAATAATTTTTCAAAAACTGACACCTAAACTGGATGAATAAAGATAGCTCATATTTATGTGAAAAGACACAGGCTACAAACCAAAAATACAGTTAAAATGTATTGCATAAAATTGCTGTACTTTAGGATTACTCTGAAAGTGCAAAGTTTGGCATAGACTCAATCATTATTATGCATTGGCAATTAAATTACAGAACGGGATTATAAAAGGACAAGAATTTATACTCCTCGCTACATTAAAACTTCATTCTGATTTTGGATTGATACCTAAATGGCAGTAATTATTACTTTTAATTTTCTTTCATCAGACTATTAGAAATTCACATACTAGCCATAATATATATAGTCCTATTTTGTCTTAGTTCAATCTGCCAAGATACTAGAAATTCTAAGATAATCTTTGCATGGGGGAAAAAATCCAAAAATGCTGCAGCTAAGTGTTTTTCTGTGTTATTTTTATTTTTAATATTTTTTTTAGTTTTAGATAGACAACTTTCTTTTATTTATTTATTTTTATGTGGGGCCAAGGATCAAATCCAATGCTTCGCCACACACTTGGCAAGTGATATACCAGTGAGGTACAACCTCAGCCTCTCTGTTAGTTTTTGTTGCTTGATGGATACCTGCAAAAAACAACTGAAAGGTGGGAAGATTTATTGTGATTCACTGTTTCAGAGCTTTCAGTCCATGACTGGCTGATTTCATTGCTATGGGCCTGTGGTAAGGCAGAGCATCATGGTGGAAAGGTCACAGTGGAACAGAGCTGCTTAACTCATACAGACAAAGAAGTAGAAGGACAAGAAGGAGCTAGGGACAAGATATGGTCCCCACAGGAATGCATCCAAGGACCTGCTCTTTCCCACAAAGCTCTGATGCCTACAGTTTCCATTTTCTCCCAATAATTCACTTAAATATGTATATCGCAGGAGATTAATCCACTGATGAAGTCAGAACTCCTATGACCTCACCATTTCCTCAAATCACTACTCTTGAACATTGCTGCATTGGGAAACAAGCCATCAACACATGAGTCCTTGGTGAATATTCCAGATTGAAACCACAGGAGTTCTCAATACTGCTTTCTATGTTACCTAGCTGTTTTATTAATTGCTTTGATTTTTAAATATATTTTGACCTCATTTATTCATGAATTTGAATAGAACATTTTCATTTGATATTGTAAAATGTGGAGTTTTCAGTAACATTAATTATTGCACTAGTTTCCTAAAAATTAAAATTTATATTGATGTAGTAATAACCATTTAAAATTCATTGATGGACTGCACTTTGCTTTTCCCAGTGGAAAAACAAACATGCAAACAAAAAAAAAACTGGCTCAAAGTTCCATTACTTTACATTAAGCAATTGAGGAGTCTGAATTAGGCTATATTCTAAATTCTTTGCAATTGCATCTCTGCACACCTTGTATTAGATTTGGAGTTCTTCTCAGTAGAGCCTGGTACTTGTAATGTCCAATTAGATGAAGCAAAGAAACCTTGTTTGTACAAATAGAAAGTTAATGAGATGGTACTATCAATGAGGATACATGATCGCTTCAGGGCTACAACCAGAGTCCTTCACTACTTAATCTAATTCCTAACAAAAGAATTAGCTGCAGGCAAGTGAATATCTTGAAAGAAATCGACTTTTCTCTTGTTTGTCTTTTCACTATCTGATTAAGTGCAAGAACCTCATTAGCAGTGTTTATCCTTCTTTTAAAGTCTTTAAACATTTTAACAGGTGTCATTGTATTTAGTGTTCCCATTTGAATGTAGAATTTTTAGAAAATTTCCAAATAAACATATTTTTATGTGTGTGCACAAAATAAGTTTTAGGAAATCTTGTATGTCATTATCAAAATATTCAATAGTAAATTTTGGAGTCTTAAAATTATTTGAGAAATATTTACATATTTTGCTCCTTGCATAGTTTTTGAGAACTTTAAATAATTATTAGAAACCATGTAGCCCCTTTCTTCAATTTACAGATTAAGGAATCAAGATATAGATTTTGATGACTCTGCTGTTTAGTGCAAGGACACTGCTAGAAGTTGTAGTTCTAGAATCATTATTGCAATGGTGTGCTGCCTCCCCTGACTGCTTTTCCTAAACCAGATTACTAGTGTTAGTAAGTTCCATCTATTTATACAAATAAGATATAAACATTTAAAATAAAATGATATTCAATAAGAATAATAGTTCATAATTAAGTAGAGAGTATACCATAGTACTTTTTGTTTGTTTTCACTCATGAGTTTCTTTAATTTGATCCTGAGTAAAAATTAGGGAAAAAAAATGGAAAAGTGCCAAGGAATTCAAGATGTTCAAGGTTGTAGGTAATAGCTGGAGGGTTCCCAGGGAGCCCATGACACCTTACACCAACACACTTTGGAAATGTCCTCATACCTCATTTCTTTGCTTTATGGAATTAGATGTTGTCTTTTAAATATTTGAGCTGAGATATTTAAGAGATGCTGAAAAGAGTCTTGCAGAGAACAGAATAGAACACTGCTTACCAGAGACTGAAAATGGTGGGGGTTGGGGGTAGAAAGAAATTAAATACATTGAAGATGAATTCACTGTTTTTCTATAGCACCATAGGGTACCTATTGAGAAAAACAATCTCTATTTCCAAAAAACTAAAGGAATACAGATTCATAATACACAAGTAAAAATGATGAAGAGATGGAAGCACTTATTAACCTGATTTGATTATTGTACATAGTGTACACATATCAGTTAACCCTAATGTATGCCATAAAGATGTACAAATATTACAGCTCAATTAAAAAAATTAAAAAGGAGAAATGCTAAACCATGTCTTGCCATTGTCACCTAGAAAGAAACCATTATTTGTACTCCAGAAAACCAGAACCTTATGCAATGAAGGCAGAAGAAACCAAGGATTAATTGAAGAAAAGATAAGTTCAGAGCAAGGAAATGGAGTGGAGTTCCTTCAAACATGTCATGTGAAGGAAATATGTAGACAAAGGTAACAGACATGTGCTTTCAGACCAGAGGAAGATGTGACCAGGGAGACACATGAAATAAAGTGAGGGCAGGTATGAGCATCTTTGCAAGAAGAAATGAGATATGTTGACCTACGTTTTGTTAAAAAATAAACTGTGAGAGAGGGGAAAAACAACTAAAAATCACTTGATCTACACTAATGTATCATTTGTAAACCACTGGCACCAAGCCAGGATATAAATAGATTATTTGAATGTTTCCAATTAGTAGTAAGCCTTACAAAAGTTTTGATAAAATTTGTTGTTAGCCATTTCATTCCCTAAAGATGTGATTCTGGCACAGGCTTCTGTATCTTTTCATTGGGAAGTAATGCAAGTGACTTGCTGGGCAGAGAAGGAAAATCAACCCTAATTGCTGCCAATATTGGAATAATTAAAACTAGATAGTCACTCTTCCCCAACAGTGAGAACACACATTTTAAAACTGCAAGGTTGGGGAAAACAACAACTACAAAAAACTTGATTTTGTTCTAAATTTTAATAATTAGAACTCTCCTTCCATCAATAAATGACAAAAAATGCATAATTATATTAACAATTCTAAAATTATTTGTACCCAAGTTCAGATTTGTACTCTGTGAACATAGAGAAATTCTAAATGTAGATGAAAATGATACTCATTTCAAATGAGCAATAAAAAATGGTTGGAGATGACCTAAATAAAACATTGTAGCAAGTTTAAATTATGAGAACCAGTTAAAAGATAAAATAAGAAAAGTAACAAAATATTAATATTTCTCAGAGGGTCATACAAAGTTGAGATAATTTTCATCCAAACATTATATGTTAGGCACCAAAATTTCACACAGAATGCTTCAAGTAATTAACGTGTTAATCTTTCTGTTTTATAGCTGAGACAAGTTATCACTGTACTGAAGAAAAATATTTTTAGCCACGGATTATAAGAAAATACTTATGACCTGGATTCATTCATCATTATTTCTGGAGTTTACTGTTTTCAATTTCTACATATTGTTTATCACAAATTTAAGCATCCTTTAGGTCGTCATAAGCTATTATAAATAATATAAAATTATCTACGTTCTTTAAAGCTAAGTACTATTCACAAATAAAATTACTTACCCTTAAAATGAGTCCAGTACCATCCCGCGCAGCGTCACTGATGTCCGGCCGGCTGGGACCAGCACTCTGCGGACTGGCTGCTGCTTGGGGGCGGGGGCGGCGGCGGCGCAGGCCCTGGCTCCCTGGGCGGGGTCCTAAGCCTCATTGCTGAACCTGCTGCGCGCGCTGTGGCTGGAGCTGGCCACCACCTTCCTGCTGACCTTGCTGCTGCAGCTCCTGCCATCCCGCAGGTTCCCAGGCTGCGGGCTTTTCCTGGATCTGATTCGCTATGGAAAACCAAGCTGGGGGCGCCGGCGCCCTGCGGCCTGCCAGGCCTCTGATGCCCCCAGAGGTATTTTTCTCTCTCTGCCTCACCTCCGTACTGTGGAATGGCTTCCTGCTTTGGTTCCTTACACTATCTCTGTTCCTGGGAGTGCCTTTTCCACAGTAGCATCACGATTTGCTCAGAATTCTTGGGGCAGCACAGTTCCAAGGGGGTTCCCTGGCATTGTCTGCCTTCTTTGTGCTTGTGGTCCTGTGGCTGCACAGCTTGTGGAAGAAGACTCTTTGAGTGCTTCTACATCAGTGTCTTCTCCAATGCCATGATTCACATTGTGTAGTACTGTTTTGGATTCGTCTACTATGTCCTGGTCGGCCTGATGGTGCTGAACCAGGTGCCAGTGGAGTTATCCCCAGCAGTGGAAAAATAAATACATTTTTAAAAAGTAAGAAAAGAGGGGCGGGAATGTGCTGTGCTTGTAAGGGCAGGATCAGTACTGTTTTGTGTAAATGAAAATAATTCTGTGCATCTAAGGGGAGAGCACCACCAAGAATTGCAAATTCTTCACAAGTAGGATTCAGAAATAGCTCAGAGGTGAAGATTCTTGACTTTCCTATTGGCATAGTTGAATAGCCTTAAACTTTCTAGGCTGTCATCAAAGTAAGGAAATGATACTGAACTACCTCAGAACAGCATTCTCTGGATTCATTACTGACTATCAAAGTATGTTGAAAGTAGCCTTTGTTTTTAATTAGTCTCCAACTTCTAGCTCATCCTACATACTAATATTGCTTACAGTGAGCAGGTATGACTTTGTCTCCATAAAGCTGTATTCTATATTATATATTTAACTCAGTGAGTAGTTATTGCTAGATTTCCTGTTTTATTTAAACCTTTGCAGATATTTTTGATATTTTCATATGGACTTAATGGATACTCCATTTAAGGAAACTGTAAATATTTGTATAACCAAAGAAATCTGGAAACTCCAGAACCATTGACAGATCATGCACCTCAAAATGAACTGATACATTAAAGAAGATCTTAAAATAGTTAAAAAAAATGAGTCGAGTGCCTTATAGGACTGACATAGTAATAATACTTCATTTCATTTTAATAACCTTTGCTGGTTTAAAATATTCAGTAACATGAAAGACTATTACCTATTTTAATGTGATAAAAATCTACAGCCTTAATTTAATTTTTGTATATATTTCTGTTGAAGTCTAAATTTCATCAATTAAGATTTCTGAATCATATAAAATGTTATTTATGATGTAAGAATTACTGTTGTGTTGACTCAGTGAAAATTATAATATTAAAACATTAGACAAATTACAGGGCTGGAGACATAACTCAGAGGGAGAGCACTTATCTAGTATAGTTTCAACCCTCAATACTGCAGAAAAATTACATTACAATCAGATATGCCTAAATTCTTTGTTAAGGAAAGATGGGGGGGGGTGAGGAAAGAGAGAGACAGATTAAAAAGTATACATAATACAGTGTGCCAGGCACATAAAATGTTTTTAAGAGAGAATTGTTATTTTTATTCATAGTAATAGCTATCTATGGAGAATCCATGTTTTGCCTAAGAGTAGTAGTTGTATCATTGACTTAGTATTGACTATGCCCTTCAATGTATTGTGCTTAATCATGGTAACAACATACTACATACTAACTGTACTACATACTACATACTGTAAGCAATATTAGTATGTAGGTTAGCAATATTAGTATGAGTAAGGTGGTTACCCTCATTCTACCTTAGTGAATACCAAGACACAAGTTAAATAATTTATGCAGGGTTCTTTAGACACATTTCAAATCCAGGGAGTTTGAATATATATTCTAAGCCCTCTGCTATGAATTCATTAAGAATATCTTAGGTTTCATTAAAGTGGGTTTAGTTTCAATGTAACTAAATGTCTAAAACTCAAAGAACATTTTTTAGAACTCATCATTCAATGAAACCATGACAATGATACAGAATTGCTTAAAACAGACAATGGCTTGCTTCCCATCACCCTTATTCACTCATCCACAGCTCCTTGCCCCAAAAGAGCATGCCTCACTAGGTATCTTTTCAATATATTTATTGCATGCATTTGTTTTCCTCAAGCTTCCCATAGGGCAGGAATAATTTCTCCAGCTAAAAATTTTACTTATCAAACTCTATGAAAGAAGAAATGAGGATAAACAGAGCAACAAAGCTGGAAAGGAGGGGAGCATAAGGGATAGAGCAAGACAGATAACACCAAGAAGAGAATGAAAGTCAGAGAAGGGATGTTGCATACAGAATGTCTGATGAGCTCCACAGTAGTTTGTGTGTCCTACACATGGCCCTCTATTTCTGTTCACAAACTTGTCAAATGAAAGATAAATCTACAGTAGTTACCCCTCTTTTGCTATGGGTAGCTTTGTAAATGATGCCTGTGTAAAGTGTAGAGCCAGCCTTCTGCTTATTAGAGAGAGATCAAGGACATACAGGGCCATGCTGGCCTGGCACATGGGTTGCACTCTGAACCAGAGAAGCTCTATCTGGGTTTATTATAATATTTCCTAAAGGTAATAAAGAGCATTATTATGAACCCATATTACATTACCTAAAAAAATTAGCTCAATACATGTATATTCTGTATTTTAGAGATGAGAAAAGAGTTCTGAGTAAATTAGTACAAAATAGTTGTTTAAAACTGATAACCAGTTTTGATTTCTGCACTATGTGAATGATTTACTCAATACATGGGTTATCTTTTAAAAAGCTATGTATCCTTATATATGTATGGTTAGTATTTATATTATAATAAATTACACAAGTTAAAGTTTGTAATTTTAATATAGAATAAATAATGTGATGGATTAGAAATTTTAACTTATGATATATTGCTAATGTATATGTTCTCTAGTTAAAATACAGATTGAAATATGGTAATAACAAAAGTTAATACATAATAGAAATTTCACATAGTTCTTGAGATAAAGGAAATCTGAAATGTTTGTAATACAATGTGAACATGGATACCATTATATTTTTATTTTGTTTTATATTTAATTTGATGTGGTTTATTTACACAGGTGGTGGTCTCTGAAAATAAATGTTCCTCCATCATTGGCTTTGGATCTTACCTACATCCTACCTTTTCAGCATCATCACATGGTGCATTATCACTTCTTTCTTGGCTATTTTTACTTCTTCCTCTTTCAGTATCATTCTTGCTAGTGTTTCTTAAGTTTGAAATCTCCCTATTAGTAAAAACCTCCACATCTCCTTAACATATATCATTTTCTTAGATTCCTTTCTTTCTCTTCTCTTTGTCTTCCTCAATAAAAATATTACTTAGGATATGTCAGTGCCAAGTCTCGGGTATTATAAATTAATTTATTTCATCTCTTACTTTAAAATGGCTTCTCCACACTAAGGCAACTGATACTTTATTTTTCTAAACATTATAAACACATTTCATGCTCATGCATCCCTGCCTCTTCTGGTAGGTGATGACCATCTGAATATTTTTTGAAAATTATTTCTCTCCAACCAGCTCTTCTGTTTTTCTGCTGTTCCTTAGAATGCCCATTCTAAGTCTTCATTCTTGTCTTCTTCCAAGTAGTTATTTAATGCTGAGGTTTCTCACAGCTGAATCCTTAAGCTATTTTCTTTTAAATCCTTAAGCCCACTTAGATGATGTCATCTTCTCAACTAACTCCATTTTAAACTTCCATCCCAGATGTCTTCTGACTCATGTATCTGATTTCACATTCCACATTCCTACTCAGATGCCCAAAGGTATTTTAAAGTCAACATCTCAAGAAACAAACCTATACCAATCATGCTCAATATAATAAGTGAATACCAATGCAGTTGTACAAGTCCCAAACAGGACTAATTTGGAGCACCTCCTTCATAGTGGACATAAAGAGTAACTATTACCACAGTCTGACAACTTCATGTTCTCTATAACACTAGGAGCCTTCTAGATCTCTCTTAGCACTCTCATCCTTGACTTACCACAACTGTTCCTTATCAAGACTACTGTAAAAGTATTCTCTTTTGTTCTTCCTTCATTGATTCTTAACCACCATCAATATGTTCAGAAAACATCAACCAAGGATGAATGACATTATTACAACCAAATTTTGGCCATAGAAACTACCTAAAATCCTTCAATGGTAATTAAATAACATGTGTGTTATATATTTAAGGGTATGAGAATTAAATAAATGATTCAGTAACGTTTAGAAAAAATTGGTGGGTTCCTCTAGCTCTTTGAGACAAAAGAATGTTTAAAATGGCATATAAGACGTTGCATATTCTGTTCTTACCTCTGACTCCAGTCATCTCTGACTTTCTGCACTAATTTGTACTTCACACTGTGCAGTAGCTAGACCATAGTCCTCTTTCCACCCTGTATCAGGAGATGTGAATACTTCTGCAGAGAATGTAGATACTGAAGAATTAAACTATATGTCATTTCTGGATTAACACAGAATTTTTGAGTTTTGAATCGAATTATTGCCCAAAACATTCTTATTTTCTTCTTTATGCATTGTAGGCTACGTGTGTGTGTGTGTGTGTGTGTGTGTGTGTGTATGTGTGTGTCTAAAACAGAGTTGAGAGTTGAATGTATGTATTGAGAGGAAAACATACTCAAACTATATTTTAAGTAAAATCAGTGATGTTATTATATGAGATTAATGTGATACACTTTTTTATAATTTATTTATTTTGATCCATTGTAAACAAATGGGCTACAACTTGTTTCTCTGGTTGTACATGAAGTAGAGTAGCACCATTTGTGTAATCATACATTACATAGGGTAATGATGTTTGTATCATTGTTATTTTTCCTTCTCCCCCACCCCTCCCACCTCTCTTTTTCCTCTATACAATCCATCCTTCCTTCATTCTTGCCTCCCTCCCACCTCCCATTATGTGTCATCATCCGCTTATCAGAGAGATCATTCCACCTTTGGGTTTTTGGGGATTGGCTTATCTCACTTAGCATGATATTCTCCAACTTCATCCATTTACCTGCAAATGCCATAATTTTATTCTTCTTTATGGCTAAATAATATTCCATTGTGTATATATACCACAGTTTATTTATCCATTCATCAATTGAAGGGCATCTAGGTTGATTCCACAATTTAGCTATTATGAATTGAGCAGCTATGAACGTTGATGTGACTGCATCACTGTAGGTTGCTGATTTTAAGTTCTTTGGGTATAGGTCAAGGAGTGGGATAGCCAGGTCAAATGGTGGCTCCATTCCAAGTTTTCTAAGGAATCTCCACACTGCTTTCCAGAGTGGCTGCACTAACTTACAACCCCACCAGCAATGTATGAGTGTACCTTTTTCCCCAATGTGAGACACTTTTTGTTAATACATTTATCACCATCCAGTGGAACAAGCAACCTCTGATAGCACTGTGTTACCCTGTAATTGGGCACAGGGCTTCTTCTGAATCTCCTGGAACTTCAAGTGATTTGTGTTCAGAATAGTTTAATCTGATTTACATTAGTGTGGGTTCTGCATTAGAGGTCTAAGTGATACTATACACTTGGGTGATTGTAAATAATTCCCATCTTAGCTGGGTGGAGTGACAGTGTATCATGAAGAAACCAATTTTTACCAAAGCCTCATGTAATTTTATTTGCTTTGAAGACTGGAGATATGTTCTAAGGATAAATATGCCCTTGTCTGATTTACATATTGAAAACAATCACTTCTAGTAATTCACTTCCTTTGCTTTGGTTTCTTTTCCAATTTAAATCTACCTTTAGCTTATATCAAGAAGTTGGAAATAAATGAATTTAATATCAGAGAGTCTATTTCATTCTTTGCATTATAAAAACAAAGCATTTAGATAATATTAGGAAAACAAGTAATTCTTCAAATCATCCATGATTTTATAAAACTCATAAGCTCATATACTTTGCTTTTTTTCTCAATAAACACTTTCCTCTTTATTCCTCATTTAAATTGTGGTACTAAGTCATTCTAACTTATTTTATTATTAGCTTATACTTTTTTTATAAAAAGTTTATCTATGTATCTGATCTTCCTAACTTTAGTTGTATAATTAGGTGTTCTTGAAGTCACCATTGATATCTCTCTCATAATCTTTATTATTTCCATTTTCATAACTCCAATGATTTTTTCCATCTCTCTGTCATTTCTTCTGGATCTCCACCCCCTCCTTTCCTCTTTTTAAACTCTTCTTTCCTTCTCTATCATAGTTTGATTTTGTATTCTGATCTAAGGTACCTCCATGCTTTTCAATACTACAAGCATTCAGCTTCACTTGCAGTACCAGGATTCCTTAGAGGTGTAGGTCCTCAAATGTATTATCATCACACTTGCTCTTTTTCTCTCAATGATGAAATAAAATTAACCATTTTTCATCCTGACCTATTCCCAAATGCAGCACATTCTCCTTGAAGAGATTAGTGAATTCATTAAAATGAAATTTATTTTGTGCCTTATGAGATGAAGCTTCAATCCACAAACTGGTGCTAGGAAAATTAAGAGATGTTGACTTTTCCTCTTATTTTAAGTAGAGGTAAAAGATAATATTATAAATGGTTAAACAAAAGTCTAAAGTAACAATTACAGATGCTGAAAGGACAGACAGAGACTGTTGGGATTTTATTCTGTCTTTCTTCCTGAGGAAGGCTATATGTGGCAATAGGTAAACCCAGAAATCTCTATTTCCTCTTTTCTCTTGCAATCAAAGGTGGTAAAGAAACCTAACTTTGACCAAAGAAATGCCAGCAGAGGCCATTGGGGCTTGCTCCCACCAAAGCTTTTGTAAATCGTACAGTCTCTCCCTGTCTGAAACTTGTCCCTCTGGTCCCTTCTTCACCACCTACAGATTGATTACTATGCTGGGTTTATACTCTGAAATCAACCATGAGTTTTAAAAATTTGGTGAACTTTTCTGGTCCTTTATTTTAACATTCAGTCCAGCATCAAAAATGATCACCCCATACTTCCACATTTCTAATTTCATGAGTAAAATTAATTGTCTATTGTTTGGGCAACTGGTACTTGTGTCTTGAGTTATGATCTGCTGAACTTATAATAATTATGTTATGGCTCAGAAAGAGGTCAGAATTATGTAGCATAGGAGACTATGTTACATATATGGTAATATCATGTATTTGGCTTTATATACCTTTTTCTTCTATGTATTTATTTTCAATTAGTTAAGTCACTTTTCTTCATCTTTTAATATCAACACCTGCTATTAGATGTGTCACTCGTTAAACAAAAGGTAAACATTTCAAAAGAAAGTAGACATCTGAGGCTGAATATGAAAGAAAATGTTTTCAGCACTTTTTTGAGGGTTCATACTTTAAGCAGCAAGATGTGACATCTTTTTAAGACCATTATTTTAGAATAAGATTTTATAATTACAAAAGTGACTTTAAAAATAACATTTATAATATAGAGGTCATACAGACACACACACACACACACACACACACACACGCACACACAAAAGCTCCTTCCATTACCTAGAAATGACCTCGTGATCTCCTTGTAGAATGGAAATCCTCCTTTTTGATTCCCTACAATATATACAGCATGTTGAATAGAATATAACATCCCATTTTAACTTGTCAGTGATATTTAGTGATGAGAAGTACTTTATCATGTTGATATATACTACAGAGGCTAGTAAACTGTTTTATTTTTAGAAAATGCAGCTCTTAATAGGCCTTCATATGGTAAATATTATATCAGTGTTTTCTGGATATAAATTCAAAGTTATCTCTGCATCTTTTGAAGGTTTGACATATTCCTAAAATAAACTCTATACTTCTTTTTACTTGCTCTTTCCTTAGTAATTTTAGAATTTATTTCCTCCCACTTCTTATTACAACACTAGCAATATCCTTAAAATAAATTATCAATATTACAAATAAAATCAAATTGTTAGTTTGCATTGTGTTTAATTGTTTTTCTTTTAAGATTCTTTTTCTACTCACCTTTTATGGACAAATTATCTCATGATACTCATGTGCATTTCAATAAATTATTTTTCTTTTAGTTAAGGTTTCTACTATAGTATTTCATCTATAATGATCATAATAGTTTACTTTTTGCTCACAAATATCTTTTGTGCAGTTTTATTGAGGTATAATTGATATACAAATAACTGTATATATTTAATGTTCTGTATGTGGTTTCATTTGTTTGGGTGCATGCATATACCCATGATACCATCACCATAATCAACATAATAAACACAAGGATCACCTATGCTTATGTTTGCATGCATGTGTATTTTAGTTTTGGCAAGAACATTTTCTGTAAGATTTACCCTGTTAAATTTTTAGACATATTAGTCATCTTTATACAATCTTAGCCCTAATACCTGACTAGAACAACTTAGTGAGAAAAAGTTTATTTGGGCTTATGGTTTCAGAGTTTCAGTTGATGTTCAGTTGATTCCATTGTTCTAGGCCCACGATGTGGCAGAAGGACATGGCAGAAGGGCATGGCAGTGGAAAGCAGCTGATGTCATGGTAACCAGGAAGTAGAGAGAGAACTCCATACCACAAAGGTATGCCCCCAATGACCTACTTCCTCTATCCACACCCTATCTGCCTGTAGTTACCACCCATTAATCCATTCAAATTATTAATCAATTGAATTAATTAATCCACTGATTAGTGTACAACTCACATAATTATTTCACCTGTGAACATTCCTACAGCATCTCACATGTAAGTTTTTGGGATATACCCTATATCCTATATCTGGATTAGACCATTACAATATTCACTATTTTGTACAGCAGATCTCTAGTTGTACATTATTCTAAAACAAAATGTATAGGTAGCAGAGGGAAAACAGGATAGAACCAGGATTCTCAACCTCAGCACTATCAGATGCTTTTGAATTAGACTATTGCTTATTGTGGGAAAATTTATATTTGTTATGGAGTGTGCAGCAGCATAACTGACCTCTGAATACTGGGTGCAAGTAGCTCACACCTCTGTATGACAATCAAATATGTGTTTGACTATTACCATTTGCTTTTCAGGAGGCAACATCCTTCCCCATTTGGAACCAGTAGAATATAAGGAAATGTTTCTAGTCCAAATTTGGAAGCATTACATTTCAGTATGTTTAAACTGACTTACTAAAACCCACCCATGTGGCCAGATCTACAGAAAGGGAGGTTGGGGAAAAAACTAACTGTGGGTTAAAGAAATAGAGTAAATATGAGTGGCCGATAATAAGATGTCTTGTGAGGGTTATAAAATATCCTTACCTTTTCAAACTAGTTTTCTGTTTTGGGGGTACATATTGTTGTTTCTTTGGGAAAACAAACAAAACAAAACAAAACAAAAACCTGAAACAAACATATTCTGTACTTTGTTTCAGTTTGGTCACAATCACTGACTCTGCCTGCTTTATAGGATCTACCTAGAATGCTTCTCCAATTACACCTTCACTGAAGCATTCTTGTATCAGAAGTAGAGTTGTGGCTTCCTCTCCCAAAACACAAGCCTAGATGATGAATTATTGCTGATTCTTTTTATGCTATCATAAACTGGTCATGTCTCTGCATATTACTATAGCTAAAATTGTCTTCAGCCAATATGTCATGTGTTTATTGCAGACATATTAGACTGGGAATGACTAATCAATGTCTAGTTTAAACTGATGGAGATCATGAATTATTTTACCTCCTTTTTTATTATCTAATTAAGCCACACTTAATCATATTTTCTACATTTAAAAAATTTATTTGTTGTAATTAGTTATACATGACAGTAGAATGCATTTCTTAAGCTTATGAAGGGAGTATGAATTCATTTCCCTAGGTATCAAGGACTTCTAAAAGCTTGCTTCATACTTGCTTCCCAATGCCACTCCTGAACATTGACTAAAACTTCTTAATTCTAACTCCTGTCCTAGATGGCTCTATTTTTTTTGATACTGGATATTATGTTTTCCTCTGGGATATCTAATATTTAATAGACTCCTTGAAAAAGAAGCCAATTATCTATACTCCTGCTCTCACAGTGTGACCTCTAGTCCTTCCAAAATCATGTGTATTTAATACATTTTATACAAAATACAATTTAATTTTATATTGTCAGTTGGATGACTTCTTTTGAAGAATACTTCATAGAATTGAATTAAAATAAATGAGTATATTTTAAACAAACACAATTATATTGTTCCCAAATGCCTGTTTTAATTTTAAGTAGAAAAACAACTTTTGGCAAAACAAAAGTCTTCCTGGAATACTTAATGAATATAAATTATTTGCACTTAATTCTTTTCTTATTGGTTTGTGAAAGAATGTAGTTTTAAAAAGACTATCCTTGGTTATTAACACTTCCGGTATTATTGCTCACTTGATTAATATTAACTGTATATCTTTTATTTTTTCATTGTACAATGATATAATTTATATACAAGAGCAACCTTAATATAGATTTCATATTAACATACTTTTAATAAAATTGATTTCACTGCAAAAAATATATATATATATATATATATATATATATATGTCTGATATATGTCTGGCAGAGTCTTTGCTGATTTCTTTTCTTTCTTCTTCTTCTTCTTCTTCTTCTTCTTCTTCTTCTTCTTCTTCTTCTCCTTCTCCTCCTTATTCTTCTTCTTCTTCTTCCTCCTCCTCCTCCTCCTCCTCCTCCTCCTCCTCCTTTTCTTCTTCTTCTTTTTTTGTACCAGGGTTGAATATAGAGGCACTTAACCACTGAACTACATCCCCAGGCTTTTTTATTGTTTATTTTGAGATAGGGTATCACTAAGTTGCTTAGGGCCTTGCTAAGTTGGTTAGTGCTTTGTTAAGTTGTTGAGGCTGGCTTTGAACTTGAAATTATCCTAGCTCAGCCTCCAAAGTTGCTGGGATTACAAGCATGATCCACTGTGTCTGGTCTTATTTCTAACTATAAGGAAAGTTACCTGAGTTCACAAGATCTCCTCCAACCATAGACACTTTGCTATGCTTATTAATGGTGCCTTTAAAAATCATTTTTGTAAGTAAGTATGATAAACTCAGTCTTCAGAGTGCTTATATCATCTATCAGTGAACTTGGGCACAAGTTTACAAAGATAACTTTAAAGGTTATTGGTAATAAGAAAAAATAATCACTGAATACTCACAGTCTGATGAAAGCAAATAACAAAAAAAGTCAGCTCTGTTACAGATACCTCTAAATTCTGCACTTAACTGAGGAACAAGTTCTTATAAATTTATTTTTAGATGTAAGATCTTTTGGGGGGTGGATTTTAAGGATTGAACCCAGGGGAACTTTACAACTGAGCTATATGCCAAGTCTATTTTTTTAAACTATCATTTGAAGAGAGGATTTCACTAAGTTGTGCAGGCTGCCCTTGAACTTGCAATCTTCCTACCCAGCATCCTAAGGAGTTGAGATGTACCATGATACCCTAGAAAGATCTAATATCTTTTAGACTGAACTCTTCGTGTGCAATAGCAGGTCTGTTAGACCACATCTAAGTAGCAGAGGATGGTTTTGAGAACTCTCCTTGGTGGAGGCACTAGTTGTTGAATCTGTTTTGTATGACTCTAGGATCAAAATGAGGTTCTTATATGTAGACTATTATAAGCTTGTTTTATTATAATCAAATAAGAGTAATGCTAAATTTTTGCTGGGTGGGAATGCATCTCAGTGGTTCATTACAGACCCTAAGTTTGATGTCCTGTATTGCAAATAAATAGAGGCTAGACTTTACCCATATATTTATATTTACTTACTTTCAAACACACACATATATTTTTATATGTTAATATGCTTTTGGTACAATGAAACTAAATTATCTTAAATTTTCTTCACTTTGTTTATTTATTTAACTATTTATGGTACTGGGAATTGAACTCAGGGGCACTCTACCACTGAGACACTTCTCCAGCCCTATTTTGTATTTTATTTAGAGACAAGATCTCACTGAGTTGTTTAGCACCTCACTTTTGCTGAGGCTGGCTTTGAACTCATGATCCTCCTGCCTCAGCCTCCAGAGCTGCTGGGATTACAGGCATGCACCATTGTGCCCAGCCATCATTTTACATTTTAAAATATTATATGAGACCACAGAAAACAGCATAAACATATGTCAAAATTACTGAATGAACTATTTTTGGAGAGATCACTATTTTTATAAATTTATTTTAAACCAAGTTGAACAGGTGATGACTTCCAACAAATTTACAAATGCTGAAAATAGGCTCCTCATTAGTATCATGTTAGTTTTATTGTTGTTGCTGTATCCTCAGGTATGTGGTTCTTACAATTTCAAATAAATAAAGCAGTATGAAATTGCTCATATGTATTATTGAGGCAAAACTCACAGAAATATTAAATTGCTATAAAAATACATTTGTTATTGCAAGAAAATCATTCAGCTACAACATTAAATACCTTGTCTTGAATGCTTATGGAACTCGTGTGTGTGTATTTTTTTTTCAGAGATCTTAAAATGATTGTAATATCCCATTTATTTGAAGGATATGTTGTTGTTTGTGATCCCCAGTAGATTTTGGGCACAGGCTGTACAAATTTGCCTCATTTGGCATCGCCTTAGCAGCACCTCACTCAGCCTTGTCTCTCAGAATACAGTTAGGAATAAAAAATGTCTGACTCATTGAAAATTTGGATGAATCAGATGCTGTTGTGAACACCAAATTTTCAACAAGGGGCATATATATTGACTTGTGCATTGGTTTTATGGATGCCAATGACCCTGCCCCCCACCACAATAAATATCTGAGCCAAAAGTTCACAAGTTAACTATTTCACTGTGTTTAAGCTGCTATAAGAAAATGCCTTACACTGGGTAATATATCAGTAACTGAAATTTATTTCCACATTTCTGGAATCTGGGAAGTCCACATTCTAGGTGCCAGAAGAATCAATGCCAGTGAGGGCCCACTTCTTGTAGATGACCCCTTCTATGTGTCTTGTCCTGGCAGACATATCATTCAGGAAGGAGAATTCCTTATGACCTAATTCACTTCCCCATGGCTCCATTTGAAAAAGAAAATCACATAGAGAATTAGGGGTGAACATATGGGTTGTGAGGAGATAAAATTATTCAGACAAAAGCACTAAGCTAAGCAGAATTTGGGAAAACTTCAGGGGTGGTGAAGTTGCCTGAACGATTCTGTACATTTTCCCTTTTCCAAAGTTATTTACAAGTAAAAGCAAACAAATAAATTTTCTGAAAGTGTTATTAAATATAACAAGCTTGGTAATTATTTTAAAATTTTTAAAAAATGTGTAGTTTTATAGTTCTTAAATCTAATTTGTTAGATAAAATTAGAAAGTTTCTATTTGTTTTAAATAAATTTGGGACAAATTTAATCTTAATGCATATTTAACCATAAAATGAGAGCAGACTATCCATATAACAGTTTTCTTTTATTTTGGCTTCTGTATCTGACAGTATGACATGACATCCATCAAGCAGTCAAACAGAAAAAATTCTAAGGATATATATTTGTGGACATATAAATCAAACTACAAACTCTACAGAGTTTAGAAAATATGAATCTCTTTACTGAGTAATGGAGTCACCTTGAGTTCCTTAAATCAATAGTTCACTGAACCTAAAGAACAATTTTCAAGCACTGGCACATACATAATCTGCCTTATGCCGCATGCCAGAACATGTTTAGTAGAATGGAGTTAAACTACTAAAATAAAAAATGCCTTCACAATACGGACTGCTGAAGACAAACTTCTTAGGGTCATAGACCATCAGTTTTGTAAAAAGCTTTTACATGTAGAATTCATATATTGTTCATTCACTAATTTGTGCAATTATTGTTTTTAATATATTCCCAGTTGTGAAACCAATACTAAAAACTCAATTGTTTTGATTAACTCAATTGTTTGATTGACTCCATATTGATTGTGTCCTTTGATACACTAATACTTTGGATTTTCATAAATTTTAATTTATCAAAATTTTCTTATATCATTTCTTCATTTGTTTGGAAAGAAAAACAAATGTAAAGAAAGTTGTAAACAAATGACAACAAAAAATCTGCTTTTCCTTCAGTCTGTGAACATCTAGCTAAGATGTTCATCAGTGAGCTTGCAAGTATACTTCTCCATTATTGGTCCCCTGTTAGCATGGCACAATTCAACTGCTTAGGGATAGCACCCCATCATTTTTTCTCATGCTTTTCTCTCTCCTACTCGCTTGCTTTCTCTCTCCTCACTTTTCCACTCTCTCTAGCACATGCCCTTTCTCTTTTCCTCTCATTTTCTCTCTTACCCTGCAGGGAGACACTGTTTGCTTAATAAACTCCCTTATGTGATTTCACATGTCCGGCATGGTTTACGTGGGTTTTCTTACATTGGTGCCATTACACAAATGGATTTTGATGGCTTTATGTGGGGGGTCAGGTGAAGGGTTCCCAGGGTTGAATCTGCCGGAATGGAGGACCCAGATTCCATGGTGGAGACTGATACAGCTGAGTCTGTGACCAGGACATCCCAAGGCCAGAGTAGTCGACTGGAGATGAGGAGGCAGCACATTGATTGTGTCATCACACAAGCACCAATGTGTGCCAGGCAAAAGCTGAGGAGGGTTGAGGACCTGATATCAGGGTTTTCGAGTGCAAGTGCAAGCTTGAGCATGAAGACAAGCCTCAACCCTGAGAGAGAATCTCCACCATAAATTCAGGAACCCATCTAGCAGATAAGACCAACTATAGAGGCCAGCCCTAGCTATAAAAGTCAAGGCTGGTGGTACCCCCACCCATCAGCTACCTCAAGGGTCCCAGATCAATGGTTGCTTCTCAGGTTGGCAGAAGAGTGCTTAAATTGGCCTAGGGGACCCGCCTAGGGGACTCACCAATCTGAAGTCCAGTGATGGATGCAGAGCAGGGCAGAGTGACCAGGCAGAATGCAAGGTGAGACTGTGTCCAGGGGGCACTGGGCCATCAGATGGGGTTCCACTTGCTTAAAAGACAGTGGAAGAGTCCACCTGAGTCACAGCACCAATGTAAGAAACCCACAAAAACCATGCTGGACATGGGAAATCACATAAGGGAGTTTACTCTGCACACAAGGGTGTGCACATCACAGACTTTGGACCCATGAGGCCTACCACTGGTATTTTCAGGCCTTCCAGCTGAGGTTTTCTTTTTAAATTCACAACAGAAAGGAAAGAAAAGAGGAAAGAGAGAGACAGGAAAGGAAAGGGAAGGGCAAGGAAGGGAAAGTGGAAGGGGAAGGGAAAGAAGGAAAGGGAAAGGGAAAGGAGAAGGAATAGGAAAGGAAGAACACTGCATCATGACAAGAGAAACTGTGAAATTCCTAATACAGTGTCCATTAAAAAATCATTGTTTCTAGCACATCCACACCTGGTCATTTAGGGGTTGTCAACACCTCTTTTTCAATGAAAATAAGAAAGTTGAGCAATTGCAGTAAGGGACCTGTAGCCCTCCACAACTGCAACATTTACTTTCTCAGTTTTGACAAGGAAGAGTTGACAACCTATTCAATGGGAAGACCATGTTTGCTTCCATGTCAGGAGCTCCACAATAGCTGCTCTCTGCTTTGGACACTCTTCCTCTGATAGACACATGACCTGTCCCTTACCTCCAATTCTGACCTCCTCATTGGTCAGTCCCTCTCTGTGCACATCCCCACAACTCCATGAACCCTCTCAGACCCATTTACTCCACTTAATTTTCACTTGGGAGCTCACCCATCTGCCTTTGTCTTCCCAATTTCCCAGGATTCTCCCTAGAATCTCAGTTCCTGCCCTCATGGGGGAACTGTTCCTGCATCATTTTTCATGAACTCCAGATCCAGAACCTAGCTAAGGCCTGGCTCATAGAAGGTGCTCACTGAATATCTGTTGACTGAATACTGACTAAAAAATCATCCAAGGAGCAGCCCTAGAAGCCAGGAACAAAGCCCAGACTCACACAGGAAGACTTACTATATGGTTGTAGAAGAAAGAATGTGGAAAGGGAAGAGATGCTGTCAGGAATTCCTCTGCAAATAGAAGACAGTGGACTGTGCAAGGATGGTACAACAAGCACAGCCCAGTAAAAGAGGCACAAAAGATGAAGCATCTCCACCCTTATGCCTGTTCACAAGCCTGACAAGATCCCTACCTAGAAACAGGGTTAGCTGCTACCAAGGTACCTTGGAGATAAAGGTCACATGACTGCAATTTGTCCTATTACCAGAGACAATCCTCCCAGGCCACTTTATTTGACTAAGGAGCAACCATTCATGGTGCATAGGTGAGGTTTCAGAGTGGAAATACAATGGAGGGTTGTGGAGAAATTTGGTGCCCATATTTTTACCCTGAAGTTAGAGTTCTCAAGAGAATCATATCCACTCAAAAAACAGTAAAAGGGTCAGGAGAGGTTATTCCTGCCAATATCCCCCAATATCCAAATAAGGCTTCTACTAAAGACATATGCCACTGGACTTCTTAGTTTCTTCAGTTATTCTCCCTACTATCTTTTCTTGCAAAAGGAAACCTAACCCAAAAAGAAACCCTAACCCTAATTTTTTTCAAGTTGTAGATGGACCCAGTACCTTTATTTTATTTATTTATGTGGTGCCAAGGATCAAACCTAGTGCCTCACACATGCTAGGCAAGTGTTCTACCCCTGAGCTACAACCCCAAGCCCCAATACATGGAAAACTGATGCTAGAATTGGATCTAAGACCATTATGGATAGATTAGCACTAGTAGTTACCAATGTTATTTTAAACCTACATATTATAAAGAAAATGTTTAGATTAGTTATATTAAAATTTAAATAGCATAAAATAATGCCTAATATTTTTAGGTATATTATTCACTGGATTTTTCACAAATATGTATGCTGTATGACTACTATGAAAAATAAGATATAGAAGCATTTGATTACCTTAACATATTTTTACATGCCCCTGTTCAGGTTCCTCCAACCATTCTAAACTGTTATAAAACCTTAAGTATTTGAAGTATTGACTCATGAAATGTCTTATAAATGGAAGTATGCTGGTGGATTGAGTGGCATCACAGGGCTCAACCTCTGTGTCCGACATTTTGGGCAAGAGTACCCAGTTCATGATCCTGTCTGGGTACTCCTCCTGGAGTGGATCAGTTGGAAATTCTGCAGGTAGTCACAGTTCTCTGCCTTCTTTCTCACAGCATCCAGTGCAGAGTCCACCAGATCCACATGTTCCGTATAGTGCCCTTTGGCCCAGCTGCTCCCAGCACCTCTCTGACCAAAAACAAAGTTGTCCAGCCTGAAGATCTGCCCAAAGGGGAGTGAGCACACTGAGTTCATGGTGGCAGGCTCTAGGTCCACAAGACATTGCAGTTTGTACAGATCCCCACTTCCCTGCAGAAGCAGTGAACATTTCATCGTGAAACCCCATAACAAAGGTATTGTTATGTTAGATAATTTGAAACTTTAAATTTCTCAGTTTTAATTCCCGTTTGCTAATACTGTACCTCTTAACATACTTTGCCAGAAGCAATCAGGTTTGACACATTCTTCTCTTGATTCTCACCTAGTGTTACATTGGTGTTAGAGTTTGCATTCTAATTCTCTTTACTGTCCAGATTCCTCTGTCACTTCCACTCAGGGACTCTTCTTCTGGAAGCTGATGTGGCATCATGTCACAGCTCAGGCCTAGCACTGAGAGACTAAGGGTGGAGCATCCCTTAAGTGTGTTGTCAGTGTCCCTGAGCTTGTTTCCTGCCTGGTCCTGCATTCCTGATATGTCTCCCATGCCATTCATGAGGAACTCACGGTGTAGGCCTCCTTAGATGTTGAAGGTGACTGAATGTGAGGACAGGCTAAGTGGAGACAGAATTGAGGAATTTTTTTTTTTTACTGTAAAAATTACAGTGGACTTTTATTTATAGTATCACTATCAGATTAGGTAGTATTTTTTTTCCATGAGATAGCCACAATAACTCTTATTTCTTTAAAATATTAAGTTTCATATTTGTTATTGTATATTCTACATTATAGAAAAGTCTTAAAGAGGATATTGTGATGTGGAAAGGGTAAAATTTAAATAGTTTACACTTCACCATTTAGATACACATCTGTGTGTGTGCACTGCAAGTTATAGCATATTTATATGTGTGTAAATATTAAGTGGGCTTAACTACATACTCTGTGGGGTCTGATACTTTTTAAATAAAACATGTACTACTATATTACTTTTTAATAGAATTTTGACCATAATTTAACATTCCATTACAAAGATTTCTGATAATCGATTGAGCCACCTCCTAATGTTTGAGTGTTTATCTTATTTTTCTGGTAAAGAGAGCATTTTTATCTCTGAATATTTCTGCATATTGCTGACTACTCTGTTTCTGGAAGTTGAATTGTTGGGTCAGTGTGAAGATGCTAAGGGCCCTTGGTTCTGGGAGCTTCCAGAGGGCAGGGTAAGGGTGTGCTTTGTCTGTGGTGAGGCCGGGGCACCCTTAATGTTGGGTGTCTGTCATAGGTAAATGCACAGAGCCAGGTACTCTTCAGAATGCATACATGATTCATACCAAGCAGATAGGTAAGAAAGTTGAGACTTAGTGCAAACTCATCAATAGATAAAGTTTTTGTTAGTTTTGAAAGAGAAAACTCAATTGCCCCACCTTCCTGTGTTCTGTGGTGAGTAGATCTTTGCCCTTCAACTCATACTATTTTAAAGGTGTATTATAATGTTTATGATGTTCCAGTGAGTGAAACATTCCACAGGAGATGCATTTTAAAATTTTGGTTCCCTTTGGTTTCCAAGGTCTCACATATTTTCTCTATGCAGATGAGTGGGAACCACACCTTCCTGTGCTTCTGGCAGAGTCTCCCAGGGCACCAGTTTGGATGCTCTTTGAGAATGTTATGTAAGTTTAGAGTAAACCTCAGATGATCTGAGGCATTTATATATTTTATTTAATTTATTTCTTATTGTTTCTACTTAATTATACATGACAGCAAAATGTTTTGATTCATGGTACACAAATGGTATATAGCTTTTCATTCCTCTGTTTGTACACCATGTAGTCACACCATTCATGAATGTGTTCAGAGTAATGATGTTGTCTCATTCCACCATCTTTCCTTCCCTGCCAGTCCTCCCCTCACCTCATTCCCCTCTACACAATCTAGTGTTCTTCCATTCTTCCCTTAACACCCCCCCACAATTATTTATCAGTATCCACTTATCAGAAAAAAACATTTGGCCTCTGTCTTTTTGGGATTGACTTATTGCACTTAGCATGGTATTTTCCAACTCTATCCATTTACCTACAAATGCCATAATTTTATTCTTCTTTATGACTGAGTAATATTATTCCATTGTGTATACTCATTTTCTTTATCCACTCACCTGTTGAAGGGCATCTAGGTTGTTTTCGTAATTCAGTTTTTGTGAATTGAGCTGCTATAAACATTGATGTGGCTTTGTCACCATAGTATACTGATTTTAAGTCCTTTGGGTATAAACTGAGGAGTGGGATAGCTGGTTCAAATGGTGGTTCCATTCCAAGTTTTCTAAAGAATCTCCACATTGCTTTCCATAGTGGCTGCACCAATCTGCATTCCCACCAGCAATGTATGAGTGTACTTTTTGCCCACATCCTCACCAACATTTATTGTGGCTTTTATTCTTGGTAATTGCCATTCTGATTGTACTAAGATGAAATCTTAGATTTGATTGGCCTATTTCTTATTGCTAGAGATGTTGAATTTTTTTTTATATTTATTGATCGATTATACATCTTCTGTGAAAGGTCTACCCACTTCCTTAGCTGATTTATTGATTGGGTTAATTTTTTGTTTTTGGTGTTAAGTTTTTTGAGTTCTTTATATATCCTAGAGATTAATGTTTTATTTGAGATGCATGTGGTAAAGATTATCTTCTAATCTGTAGTCTCTCTATTTATATTATTGATGATTTATTTTGCTGAGAATAAGCTTTTTATTTTGAAACTTTCCCATTAATTGATTCATGATTTAACTTCTTACACTTCAGGGGTCTTTTGGAAGTCAGATCCTAGGCCATCATGGTGAAGATTTGGATCTAATTTCTCTTCTAGTAGGAGCAGGGTCTCTGTTCTAGTACCTAAGTCTTTAATCCACTGTGAGTTGAGTTTTATACAGGGTAAGAGATAAAGGTTTAATATCACTTTGTTACATGTGGTTTTCCATTTTTCCCAGTACCATTTGTTGAATAGGCTATCTTTTCTCCAGTGAATGTTTTTGGCGCTTTTGTCTAGTATAACTGTATTTATGTGGGTTTGTCTCTGTGTCTTCTGTTTTGTACAATTGGTCTACCTATTTTGGTGCCAGTACCATGCTATTTTTATTGTTATACCTCTTATATTGTTATAGTTTTAGGTCTGGTATTGTGATATCTGCTGCTTCACTTTTCTTGCTAAGGATTGCTTTGGCTATTCTTGGTCTCTTATTTTTCCAAATGGATTTCCTGATTGCTCTTTCTAGTTATATGAAGAATGTCATTGAAATTTTATAGAAATTGCATTAGTATTGTATAATACTTTTTGTCTTATTGCCACTTTGACAATATTAACTCTGACTATGCAGGAGCTTGAGAGATCTTCCCAACTTCTAAGGTATTCTTAAGTATCCTTCTTTAGTGGTTCTGTAGTTTTCATTGTAGAAGTCTTTCATGTCTTTTATTAGAGGGATACCCAAGGTATTTTTTTTATATTACTGTGAATGGGGAGTTTTATTTCCCTTTTAGTGAATTTATTGCTGATGTATAGGAATGCATTTGATTTATGGGTATTGACTTTCCTCCTACTTTGTTGAATTCATTTATTCTAGAAATTTTTTCATGGAATATTTTAGATAGTCTAAATATAGAATCAAGTCACAGCAAATACTGATAGTTTGAATTCTTTATCTGTTTGTGTACCTTTAAATTCTGTCTTATTGCTCAGGCCAGTTTCAAGGACCATGATGAATAAAATTGGTGAAAGAGGGTATCCTTGTCTTGTTCCAGTTTAGGAACAGTTTAGGGGGAGTGCTTTCAATTTTCCCCTGTTTAAAATTTTGTTGGCCTTGGGTTTAGCATATATGGCTTTTATGATGTTGAGGTATTTTCCTACTCTCCCTAGTTTTTCTTATGTTTTGAAAATGAAGGGGTGCTGTATTTTGTCAAATACTTTTTCTGCATTTATTGAGAGGATCATGTGATTCTTGTTTTTAAGACTATTGATACGATGAATTACATTTATTGATTTCCATGTGTTGAAACAACCCTGCATCCCTGGGCTGAACCCCACTTGATTGTGGTGCACTATCTCTTTAATATGTTTCTGTATGTGATTTGCCAGAATTATATGGAGAATTTTTGCATCTGTCTTCATCAGGGATATTGATCTGAAGTGTTCTTTCGTTGATAGATGTTTGTCTGATTTTGGTATCAGGGTGATATTAGCCTCATAGAATGAGTTTGGAGGGGTTTCCCTTTTCCTTTGTTTGTAGAAGTAATTAAAATTACTCCCATAGAAAGTTTCAACAGTGCTGGGATGAAGCTCAGTGGTAGAGAGCTTGCCTAGCATGCAAAGGCCTTGGACTTTAACCCCTAACACTGCAAGGAAAGGACAAGGATGGAAGGGAAAAGGTGGGAAGGGAAAAAAAAAGGAAGAAAAATGGGAGGTGACAGTAAGAATTGAGTCATTAAAACGAAAGGGCAGGATCCAAGATGGTGGACTAGAGGGTGACTGCATCTCCTGTTGCTGCAGAACCCAGGATTCAAGAAGAGGAGGCATTGAGAGACTTGGACCAACATAGAGCCACAGGGTGAGTCTCTCCCACTGGGTGAAGCTTGGCCTGGGCGGCAGGCCCTGACAGGAACATCTTCTCGGAGCAGGGCAGGGCAGCCAGAGACTTCCCCAAGCAGCCCTGCTCCCTCCCATGGCAGGCTCGATCCACAGCCAGCTTCTTGGAGCAGGCCACCCAGTGAGAACTTTACCGCTCAGAGCCAACTCCAAGCCCCGGACCCAGCAGCAGGCCCCAGCCCAAAGGCAGTTTCTGGGACAAGGGCAGGGCAGCCAGAGACTTCCCCAAGTCTCCTGGCAGCCCAGGTCACTCTGGCAACAGGCTTGATCCACAGCCAGCTTCTTGGAGCAGGCTGCCCAGTGAGATCTTTTCCAGTCAGAGCCAACTCCAAGTCCCAGTCCCAGCGGTGGGGCCTGGCCTGCAGGTGACTTCTGGAACCAGGGCAGGGCAGCCAGAGGCATCCCCAAGAACCCCTGCACCCCTGGTGGCAGGCTTGTTCCACAGCCAGCTTCTTGGAGCAGGTCACCCAGTGAGAGCTTTTCCACTCAGAGACAACTCAAAGACCCAGACCCAGCAGTGGCGCCATCCCATGGGCAGCTTCTGGGACCAGGGCAGGGCAGCCAGAGACGCCCCCAGGCAGTCCTGCTCCCTCTGGCAGCAGGCACAATCTACAGACAGCTCCTCAGAGCAGACCCACCCATTAAGAAGTTTTCTGCACAGAGCCAACCCCAAGCCCTGAAGCCAGCAGCAGGCCCCGGCCCGCAGGCGGTTTCTGGAACCAAGGCAGGACACAGAGAGGCTTTCCCTTAGCAGCCTGGCTCCCTCAGGTGGGGGAAGGCCCTGTCTATAGCCAGCTTCTAGGAGCAGCTTCTAGGAGCAGGACCACCCACTGAGAGGATTTCCACACAGAACCAACCCCAGCCCTGGACCCAGTAGTGGGCTAGGGGCAGCTTTCTTCAGAAGCACTGCATTATCAAGTTACTCCAAGACTTCAGGCTACTGAAGGTTTGGAGGTGATACACTGGAAATCTACCAGGACACTATAAGCCAAAGAGGAAATCTGCAATATCTCAGAGTCCCACTGATGTCTGACCAATATGAGAAAACAAGGGAAGAAAATGCCCCAAACAAACCTAGATACTATATCAATAAAACCCAATGACAGCACACCAGAAGAAATGTCAGAAAAGGAGTTCAGAATGTACATAATTAATCAGGGAAGCAAACAAGGAGATGAAAGAGCAAATACAGGCATTGAAGGAAGAGATGAAAGAGCAGGCATTAAATGATCACACCAATCAACAGTTAAAAGAGCAAATACGGGAAGCAAGAGATCATTTCAATAAAGAGTTAGAATTCAAAAAAAAAAAAAAAAAGAAATCCTTGAAATGAAGGAAACAATAAACCAAGTTAAAAACTCCATAGAAAGCATAACCAATAGGATAGAACACCTGGAAGACAGAACCTCAGACATTGAAGAAAATATATTTAATCTTGAAAACAAAGTTGACCAAACAGAGAAGATGGTAAGAAATCATGAGCAGAATCTAAAAGAATTATGGGATATCATGAAAAGGCCAAATTTAAGAATTATTGGAATTGAAGAAGGCTTAGAAAAACAAACCAAAGGAATGAACAATCTATTCAATGAAATAATATCAGAAAGCTTCCCAAATATGAAGAATGAAATGGAAAACCAAATACAAGAGGGTTATAGGACTCCAAATATACAAAATTACAACAGACCCACACCAAAGCACATTATTATGAAAATACCTACCATACAAAATAAAGACAGAATTTTAAGGGCTGCGAGAGAAAAGAATCAAATTACATTCAGGGGGAAACCAATAAGAATATCAGCAGATTTTTCACTCGAGACCCTAAAAATCTAGAGGGGCCTGGAAAAACATTTACCAAGCTCTGAAAGAAAATGGATGCCAACCAAGAATCATATACCCAGAAAAACTTACTTTCAGATTTGAAAATGAAATAAAATTTTTCCATGATAAACAAAAGCTAA